>JAESUZ010001717.1:341793-581696 GCA_017311185.1 Proteles cristata cristata | reverse complement strand
ATCTGGAATGGCGCTGTCTGCAATAAACACAAAAATTAAGTAAAAAGAAGAGTCAGTTCCTCGGTCACGCTAGCCCCATTTCAAGGGCTTGGTGGCCACAGAAGGCTAGAGGCCACGGCGATGGACGGCACGGATACAGAACATTTCCGTCACCGAGAAAACTTCTATCGGACAACGCCGTTCCAGAAAGGTGAAGCCCTCCCTGCCCTTCTAAACACCAATCCGGAGACAGCTGGGAGTGGAGCAGAGCCAGATGACACCTTTTTTCATAACCTGCCAGGCCGACACCCATCGCATTTTCAGGTCTCAGACACATCCAAGACTTGCCCCAGGGCAAAGATGGAAATCCAAGTCAGAGCCTCTCATCTCCCCCGCAAACCAAGGGACAGGGCCCTGTTCCGCACAAATCAAAGGAAGGAGGTCAGAGCCGAGAAGAGATTTTGTTTTTGTTGGCCTGTCTTTGCATTTGGACCCAAGATAAATAGATTTCCTCATCTCCTCTCCAGGACTGATGAGGAGGGTGGTCAACAAGGCATCCCGTCAGGTGGAGAAGACAAGTAGGTCGTCTAGACAGTGATCCTTGATGGTCTCAGTCCCTTCCTCCTCCCCAGGACAGAAGAGCAGAAACTTCAGGAGCCTGGGTGTGTTCAGGTGGTAACAGCCCGATGATAACACTTGAAGATAAAATCTGTCCCATCCCCGGGGGCGCCTGGGTGGGTCCGTGGTTAAGCATCAACTCTTGGTTTCGGCTCAGGTCATGATCTCACAGTTCGTGGGTTCGAGCCCCGTGTCGGGCTCTGTGCTGGCAGCTTGGAGCCTGGAGCTGCTTCAGATCCTGTGTCTCCCTCTCCCTCTCTCTGTCCCTCCCCCATTCATGATCTGTCTCTTTGTCTCAAAAATAAACATTAAAAATTAAAAAAAAAAAAGTTGCCACATGCCTACAGTTGTACCTGAATCCAACCTCTCCCCCTGCGGACACCCCAGTCCAAGCATCCATGCCTCTCCTGGGAGCGATAACCACTACCCCTAACTGGTCTCTTACTGGCCTGTCACAGAATAGCCTTTAAAAAAAAAAAAAAAAAAAGTGCAAATCAGACACAGACACTCCCCTACTTACAACTCTCCAAAGACTTCCTGTGGCCTCAGAATAAAATCCAAGGCTTCCGCCCACCTGGCCCATCACTTCTCCCTCCGCCCCACTAAGTTCCCGCCAAAACCTCCAGTTCCTGGAGCACACCCGGCCCTCTCCTACCCCAGGACTCTTGCACAGCCCTTCTCTCTGCCCAGAACACTCTTCCATGGGCACAGTTGACTTTCAGAGCTTTTCAAGTCTTTCCCGAACCCATTATGTACTGACACCCCAGGCTGGGGCCAGGTTTTGCAAGAGCCACTTGTAAAAATTTTTAGAAATTTTATGAGCCATTTGATGCCATTTTGGTAACCTGAAGCCACCCACAGTAGAGATATTGATACCCCCCAAATCGGCAAATGCTACAAATCAGGGCTTTTTTTTTTCCCCCACCCCAGAGGTTGGACGTTTAACTCTCATGGGCACAATGACGTCATTGCCGCCAGAAATGTTCTGGATTCGTTAGTCGTTTGCGTAGCATCCCTCTCTCCCCCTTGAACAAGAGGTCCAAGGATCCTGGTGGCAGGAACTTTGCTTCCGGTGGTCAGGGCCATCAGTAAACACACCGGATTCGTGGTCACCGGATCCGTGGACTCCAGCAACAGCAGCACCTCGGCTCAGTGCACACGGCCCACGAGCCCAGCACCACACTCGACGATTTACGCGGTTCCCGGCTCCGTGCAGGACGGGCCCGCCGAGGCTGGCGCAGGCCCCGCGATCTGCCCCAGTTACCGCGCTGGTACCGGGCGGAGTGCGGGTGTGGATTCCGGGCTCTCGGGCCACCCCCTCACCTGACCCGCGCTCCATGTCCTTGCCACCCGGGTCTACGGCTGCTCTGGGGTCGAGGACTACAGGTCAGAAACCCACATCAGGTCCTCAAAGGAAACACGAGTAAGGACTCCACTGTGAGATCAAGCGTGTGCTTCCTGCTCAACAAGGGGGTGCCGGGGAGCAGGAGGGGGGTGGACGGAGAGAGAGAAAGGCATCGGAGAAATCGGCACAGACGATGTTTCTCCTTGAGGAAGAAACCCGTTCCTGAAGAAGGACCTCTCCGTGTTCCACGGTCCCCTCCCTCCCCAGAGGGTCAGGCCGGCTGCTGCGGGGCAGGCAGACGGGACCCACCTCACCGACCGGCCCCCACTCCCGGGCGACACCAGAGAGGGCTCCGGCTTTCGCAGAAAGTAGAAAGGGCTTCACCCTCGGTTTGGATTTCCATCCTGCCTCGGCTTCTGAAAAGCTGTGTGACTTTGGGGCAGTGGCTCTGCCCCTCTGGGTTTCACAGGCTCCCGAGAAACAGGGACACCACCTCCCACTCCCCCGGGCTCTCTCGAAGGCTAAGTAAGACGACTTCCGTAGGGCCCCACGGCTCGGCTCGCAGGAAGTGCCCGAGAACCGAGAAGCCCGTCTCACCGGAGGATGACATGAATCAGAACACAAAGGTGATACTACAGAACTGAATGGAACGGTAGGGGTTGGATGTGAAAGCCCGGCAGAGCGAAAAACCACCCGCAACGGGCTTGTGGGCGGGAGAGCCGGGCCCGAATTCCAGTCGGCCCTGCGGGCTGGCTGGCAGCCCCTGTGACGCGGAGCCGGGAGGCGGCGGGGCCCAGGGAAGAAAGCTCACCGCCTTGCATGAAATGCAAAGGACGCCTGCGGACCTCCACTGTCCCCTCCCCGAGAAGAGAAGGCAGGGCAGGTGCCCGGAGCCCTGACCGCCCAGCGCGCTCATTTGGCACAGCCCTGCCGGCAACCTAGAAGTTTGGTTCCAAGGGCGCGTAGCCATTTACTTGCTTCTCCAAAAAAACCGAGTGATTTGGGTCTTGCAGAGAGCACTTCACGTCCTGGGATGGCATGACCGGCCCCTGAGGTCCCATGGGCCCTGCGGCCCCCATTTTAGGGAGACTGGTCACGAGGCCTCTTTCTATCTAGGCTTCTCCCAAGGTAAGGCCTGCCCCGGGGGCGGGGCGTGGGGGGCCTGGGCGAGCAGAGTCACCTTCCGGCCTTAGCAGACACCTGCGGCAACCTAGAAGCTCAAGGTCAGCCGGTCTCCGAACACAAGAGGCTCCATTTCCTGCAGCCGAGGTGAGAGCGAAAGTTCTGCGCCCTGTCAGTTCCCAGGCGGCCCACCGGGTTCCAGGAAGAAGGGGTGTTTCCAGGGCGCACTGTGAGGTCTGAGACGCGGCGAGGGGGTGGCGTGGCCGGTCTAATCTGCACGGCAGGAAAGCAGGGTTCCTCCTTTTTTGGATGAGAAAGCCGAGGCTCAGCAGGACCAAGCGACCCCCCCCAACCCCTACAGCTCCAAAGCCACTGGGTGGACCCCCAGGAATGTGGCCTTGCTGCTTCCTCATGTCACACCTGAGTCCTCCAGGGGCCCCGAGGAGGCATTTTAAGACCCATAAGCGCAGCCCGCCGGCTCAGCGAAAAGAACCCAGAGGCGAACATGGGCCCCACAGAGACGCCCCTTTTCACCAGGAAGGCTCCTCAGCCCCCGCTGCCCCCGTCCCGCCCACCCCCCGCCCAATGCCAGCTCGGCCCGCCCCCCAGCGGTCTGCCTTGCCCCCGTCCCCCGCCCCGCCCCAATGCCAGCTCGGCCCCGCCCCCAGCGGTCTGCCTTGCCCCCCCCCCCGCCCCCCGCTCCCGCCCAATGCCAGCTCGGCCCGCCCCCAGCGGCCCGCCTTGCCCCCCGTCCCCGCCCCCGCCCAATGCCAGCGGTCTGCCTTGCCCCGGTGTACAGATGAAGGGGCATCGATCGTTATCGATCTTAACTCTGTAACAAGGCCAAGGAAACGCGAGCAACAGTTCATCCGTTGCAGGAGACGGGACGACCCACAAAAAGGGTAAATTATAAAGGAAATGCTCCCTTTAAGCCTTTTAATGTATTCCTTCCAGACTTTTCTTCCAGGCGTCCCCATGTGGGATTCTATTTTATATAGTACCTCCACTTAACGGCACGGTGGGACCACGGCCCCTTGTCGCTGGATCCTGCTCCGCGACACAGTCCCGGTGGCTGCGTGGGACCCCGGGCTCAGACAGGCGAGGCCGGCGCGGGGGCCCGGGCGCGGGGGCCGGGCCTGGAGGAAGGGGCGGCGGTGGGGACGGCGCAGAGGCGGGCGGGCGGGCGCAGAGGCGAGGCGGGCGGGCGCAGAGGCGAGGCGGGCGGGCGGGCGCAGAGGCGAGGCGGGCGGGCGGGCGCCGGGGGCTGGGCACCGCCTGCACGCTGCCCGACCGCTGCCTCCCCGGCCGCGCCCCGGGGTCCTCCCCCCGTCCGGGGCCACAGCTTTGACCCCTTGGGCAGTGAACGCGCTCCAACCCCGCCGCCGCCCCCCGCCCCCACTACGAGCGCCGCAGCGAGCGCTCGCGGAGGACACTTCCTTGAAAACGCTTTTTCTGTCAACTGTGCTCCAAGCTTGTTAAACACTCTCAGATGGACGGGGCGGCCACTACGTCCAAGACGTGGGAGTGATTTCCAAAATGGCAACCGGCCAAAGAAACTGCTTCGAATTTTACCAAAGTCAAACGTTAACAATGTTAAGTAGCATTTTTTGTTGTTGAATTTGGAATATTAGGAAATTGGTGCCGTCCTCAAAGACTTGCCTCTGAAAGCGAAGAGCCCCTGGGGCTGTTCTCTAGCGATTCCCAAGCGGCGCAGAGAGTGGGGAGATCTTTACAGACGTGCACGGACCCGAATTCCACCTTCACTCAGGTGTGCCAAGCGCAGAAGCGCCTGCCGCCGACACACACACACACACACACACACACACGAGATACACACCCAGACCCCTCCCCACACACAGAGGCCCATGCACAGATACACAGACTCACACACACCCAGAGACACACACTCACACACATGCACACAGTGTCACACACACACAGATACAAACACACAGACTTGCACACACTCACACAGATACACACATAGATTCTCACTGGCACAGAGACTCACACACATACACCCAGACTCATACACAGACACATGTACACAAACACACACACTCACAGATACCTACAAACACAGACACACACACTCACACAGAAACACAGATTCATACACACACAGACACGCACCCATGGACACACACAATCACATGCGCGCGCGCGCACACACACACACACACACCAGGCAAACCAGACTGCGAGCTGCTCACCTCAGGCAACCCCACAAGCATTACCTCCCTACCTAGTGAGCACATGGTAACTTCACTAGAAACCCTAATTCCCAGATTCTAACCCCAATCCTCAGTCGTCTGTCCCCCCACCTCATAGTGGCTCCAAGTCCTGTCAATCCCATCTCGTAAAGTGCACTCGGACCTGCCACCCTCTCCCCCTCCCTCGTCCAACCAGCACCTCCCCTCCCACCCTCACCCACCACAGTCCACCCCGGGCCAGGGCGGCCTGTGACAAACTCCAGTTGGCCATCGGTGTCTCCCACCCCCACCGGCTGCGACGCCCCGCGTGGCCCGGCCCCTCCCCACAGCGCGCCCCAGCCCCTTACAGGGTCTTCCCTGCATCTCATCATCTGGAACAATCTTCCCCCACCCCCCCACCTTTGTCCTAGTTACTCCGGGTCACACCGCAGAGCGTGGCTCTCATCTTCTTTCCCACAAAAGTCTTTCCCTGCTCCCCGGATGGGGCGGGGCCCCTCAGGAGCCGTGTCCTCTGCTGCGTTTACCGTCGTTACCGGACAGAAAGCGCTGCCCCATGAAGCGCTGCGCGCCTGCCGCCTTCCCTCCCTGTAAAGGCCCACGAACTATGCAGCTGTCCTTGTACACGAGGAGGCTCAACGCAGAGACGTGAGCACCCCTCCCAGCAGGCAAGCCGCAGAGCGGGGACGGCGATCCAGATCTGACCCCCTCCGTCTGCTCTCCGTGGCCCAACTCAACAGACGGAACAAGGACGGACGCCGTCCGGGTAGCGAGCTGGTTGAAACACACAGACCTAAGAACAGAGCCTGCAGAAATATGGCGCCCACAAATCCGTGGCAATTTTGCAGTTATCTTCCAAAAGTAAAAACGTAATTCTACTACTAGTGAGTGGGTTGCCCACAGGATACCCCGGCAGATGTGCAGAAAAAACAAACGACGAGGTTATCGAACACAGCACTCTTGAAAATAGCCGAAGACTGGGCCCATCAAAGGAGTGCTGGTTACGCTGGTAGTGATACACTGTGTAGTATGAGGCTGTTACAGTTAAGAAGGAGTATCTTAGGAACCGGCATGACAGTGAATATGAAAGGCATCCCTTGGTATTGTGCAGTGCACAGCCTGGGCAACTGTGAAGGGCGCTCTTCATATACAGGTGTAAAATCATCTCCAACGTGTACCATTAACGGTGAGAATGAATATATGTATTTGTATTATGAAGATGTTAGGGTGTGTCTGTGTGTCCAAAATAAAATTCAAAATAAAACTAGAATCAGACCCTATTTTTTTTTTAAATGTCCACTGGATTTTGATCATTCCCAGGGAGAAGCTCTGTTGTCCCAGGAGCACGTGGTTATAGCTCCCCTGAACCTATTACACTGCCTATGACTCAACATGAAAATTACTTCTGAATGTATAATGTAAAGAAGTAAGGCCAGGGCGCTGGGGTGGCTCAGTCCGTTAGGCCTCCGACTTTGGCTCAGATCACCATCTCGCAGTCTATGGGTTCAAGCCCCACGCCGGGCTCTGTGCTGACAGCTCGGAGCCTCGTGCTTGCCTCAGACTCTGGGTCTCCCTCTCCCTCTGCCCCTTCCCCACTCACCCTCTGTCTCTCTCTCTAAAAAACAAACATTTAAAAAATATTTTTTTTAATAAGGCCAAAACAGTCTTTCAAAGAAAAAGGACCTCCCGCCCCCTCCACCTCTCCCGCTTTTCTCTTTGTGAATCTCGACCTTTCCTTTAAAGGCCACAAGGAAGACAGTCCCACCCTGCAGGCAAAGTAAAGACCCAGGACTCTCCCACGGGAACCCCAGGGGTAGAAGTCCAAGGTGAAAGCCTTCAGCAAAGGAAAAAGAAGGCAGATCAGCAGGTTACCTGGAGTTCAGGGTATGGGGCCTACAAACCGAGAGAAGCAAACCACATGCCACATCCAGTCCAGCGACGAGTCTCAGCGACTCAGCATCCAGCACCGTCCCGAATCTAACTGCTCCTCCAGCCCCATGACCACCACTCTGGTCTCAGCTTCTGCCGTCTCCTGCCTGGACTGGGGCCGTGGCCTCCTTCCTGCTTCCATCCTCGCCCCTCCCCCCCACCACGTCTCCTCCACATACCAGCTCGAACCTTCTTTACAATTTTGAGTCGGAGATCTCGTCCCTCTGCCCGACACCACTCCCGCCCTCCGTTCCCCCCCCCGTCCCACCCCCCCATCGACAGCAAACATCTTACAGATCAAACAGATCAAACACCCCGGGTCTTTCCCGCGACTCGGAAGATCCCAGATGATCCAGTCCCCTCTTCACCGTCCCCAGCCCACCCTCCTCGCTCCCTCTGCTCCGGCCACACTGGCCTCGTCGTCTTCCAACAGGCCAGGCACACGCCAGGCACCCGCCAGCCTCAGGGTCTCAACGCCTGCTGTTCCCTGTGCTTGGAAAGTCCTCCCCGCAGCTCCGCAGGGCTCGCGCCTCTCTCCATTCAAACCTGTCCTCAGGTGACTCCTTGGAGAGGCTTCCCGAACCGCCCTCCCCAACGTGGCGCCCCATACCCCCTCCACCCTTCATTCACCCACACTGCTTTACGTTACGCCAGCCACTGTCACTACCTGACATCGCACGATGGACCCGTTTGCTCTTTTCCGCCTCCTCCAGCTCCAACACCGGCACCCTGTCTGTCTTTCTTGTGCGCTCAGCCACCTACGGCGCCTACGATGCCGTGCGGGTGCTCGACGTGTGAGCCATGTTGGAAGGGGGAGAGCCCGACGGGACGGGCCTGGGGGGCTGCAAATCCTCCAGGACCCCCCCGCCCCCGACAAAGAACTGTTGTGTTGCCCACACGGCCTCCTCTCCAGCTCAGATCATCTTCCCGGTCCAGAGCCACCACCGTGCCCTGCTCAGCACGGGGAGGACTCGGCTGGTTGGACAACTGACGCCCGGGCTGCCCCTGTTCCAAACATGTGACGGCATCTCTGGGGCGTGACGAGAAAAGCGCCCCACGTCTACCTTTCTGACCCAAGCTGGGGCGCCTCCAGCCAGACATCTCTTTGGCTGGGAGGAGCCCTCTGTGACCAGCAAACTACAGACACCTACGGAGGGGCCACGTTTTGAAATCACGTGGGGAGCCAGGGAGGGAGAATCAGACATTCTGCACAGGCTTTAAAACCAATGAAGACACTGCCTCTCGGGATTCTAAATTAAGAACCAAGTCATTCTATATTTCTCACATCACTGGAAATTAAAAACAGACCCCATCTACCGCCCGGCAAGCATGCCGCCTGAAGAGAGGCCTGATGGCCCGAAACACGCTAAATTTGTTTCCAATTACCATGTCCACACTGGGAAGCCCCAGGAAGCCATGCAGAGACGGGAGGCGAGGTACATGAGCAAATGGGGTTCTGGACCAAGTGCCACACCCCCTTCTCTCCCCTCCCCACCCCGGGCCAGTCTTTGAACAAAGACACAAAGCCCCCTCTCCTCGCATCAGGAGCTAGAGACTCCAGCTCTCCCTTCTCGGGTCCCACCCGCCCCCTCCACTCTCACCCCCCAGCCTCTGGTCCGCTCGACAGAAGCATCACCTCGGCTGGGGCTCCCCGTCAGCATTCCCCATCCTGACCACCTCTCTCTCTGGCCAAGGGGTGACTGAGTCATACGAGAGAGGAGTCTGGAAATCCTGGATTAAAATATGCAAGGCTTCTTCTTTGAGCCAGCATTGGGGGGTTTTGGTTTTTGGGGTTTTTTGGGCTTTTTTGATTTGGGGGTTGTTGTTTTTTGTTTTTTTAAGAAGCCAAGCAAGTACTTTTCAGGTCGTCTCTCTGTGCGACTCCTTGAGCAGGGTCACTGGGACACTGAGGGCTGTAAGCCCCAGAGCCAGACCGTCTGGGGTTACGTCCAGACACTGGCACCCCTCAGTCATGGAAGGGAAGTCAGAGAGTTCTCCGGGCCTCGGTTTCTTCATCTGTCAATGGGACTAAGGACATGACGCACCTCACTGGGCCGCTGGAAAAGAGCGGGTGAGTTAACATCTAACGCATGCAGCAAGCATTCAATAAATAGCAGTTTTTAGTAATACTCTTCCCACCAATGGCTGGGTGACTGTTGGTAAATGCCTCTTTTTTAGTTTTGGTTCTTGGAAGAGATCATCTGGAAGGTGGGTCCTCCGCCCTAAACTGTGATGATCCCCAGGTATGTTTAGAATAACACCCAAGTGCCTCGCCACCGCCTACAAAGCCCTGCATGATCTGGTCTCGGCCCACGTCACCAGCCTCGTCTTCCCAGCTCTGGTGCAGCCACCTGGACCTCCATGACGGTCCTTCAACAGGCTGTTTGCTCACCCCTCAGGGCTCCTGCACTTGCTGCTCCCTTAGCCTAGAACAGCCCCCGCCCTCGTCTTCCCAGGGCTGGTTCTTCCTGACTCATCAGCCTAAGTTCAAGGCCTTCTCCCAGCGGCCTGCCTAGAACAGAGCCCCCCCACCCCACCCGTCAGCCCCGTTACAGCTCTGGTCGACTTCCTTCCCGATAGTGCTAGGTGGCACTTCGTGCTTTTGCTTACTGTCTGGCCCCCGCGACCCCCTGCCGCCGCCAGCATGAAAATCCATCCCTTACTGTGCTCAGCACCTTGAGCTGTACCTGGCATGTAGTAGACATTCAATAAATATTTGCTGAGCAAATAAATGAACAGATTGATTCTCAGGCTCCCGTGTGGCTCAACATATTGCCGAGTGATTCATCCTCCAGTGATCCTGAAAGAGGAGGCTTATTCATGTCTGGAAGAGAATCCCCACATTCGGAGCCCGCCTAAATTCACTACCGTTTGAGCCAGTCGGCAGGAATGTGTCTCACCGTGAAGGAGACACATCATACAGGGCCAAGTCCACTGGAAGGCAGAGAAGAGACAAACCGGGGCTGGAAAAATGAAGTCTACAATCTCTTCTCCAGGCAGCATTCAGGGATCAACCCAGGCAGAGACAGAGTCACAAGTGCAGGGACTTGGCACCTCCGGGAGGTGGCGAGGAGAAAGCGAGGCCCGGCCAACGCCCCCCGCCCACCTGTGCGTTCACCCAAAGACCCAACAGAAACGGACAGCATGCTTCAAAAACGTTTCTCCGGGAGTCTCTCGTTCCAGGCACCGGCCTGATACTGAGGAAAAGAATACGTGCTGGGCTGCGGGGAAGGGGAGGAAGGGCTGAGCCCCCTGTGGGGGGCAGCTGAGGACCCAAAGCAGCTTGTGGGTGTGAGGACCCATCTAGCGGTACCCGACGCAGCAGCGCACAGACACCCCAGGGATGCTGGGGTGAGAATTCCACCCTGCCCGCCCTGACAGCAGCCCAAAGAGAACATTCTGATAAAAACTCCTCCAGGAAACTATAGTTAGGCTCTACATAAACGTTTCACCAGGTCATCCAGGAGAAGCATATGCTCCGGCCCCGGCTCCGGCCCCTCCTTTTTCACGGCGGCCAGAAGCTGAGCAAGCACCGCAGGACGGTGGGGGGGGGATGCAAGACGGCCATCGAAAAGGTGAGAACCGTCCCCGATGCAGTCACACCCCCGCCCCCAGCCCAAGGGCCGCGCAGGTCTCTCTGGACCCGGACCAAGAACTCTGAGTCACTTTTGCCACGAGGGGGACAAGGGGGAAGGCAGACGTGAGGTGTACCTTTCCGTACTCTATTTTGGGATTTTTAAGCTCCAGTTTCTTTCATTTCCAGGGGTGGGTTTTTGGAGAGCCCCGCACAGCTCCCAGGCCCTGCGCACGGCCAGACGGCGGGGAGCCGGCCGTGGCGGTGACCTGGCAGGAGGGCGGGGCTCTCTGGCAGAGCAACAAATCACATCATACAGGAACAAGGAGCCTGTTCTTGTGTGCGGCTGCACGGGGCCTGGCTTTCCTAACCAGCGGGAGGGGGGACTGGGAGACTGGGGGCCGATCGGCTCTGACTCAACTCTTTATGGAGGCGGCTCCCGCACTCATTCACTCACTCACTCACTCATTCATTCATTTGCTCACTGAGCAGAGCGCCTCTCCAGGAGAGGGCTTTACACCGACAGCGGTTTCCTACTGCACAATTACTGCACAACCCTGTGGTCATGAATTGGGGAACTCTCTGGATGGATGGGAATATTTGGGGTTACCGTGGTCCCATCATTTATTTAAGATATGGGGGTTAAAACAAAATACAGCTAATGAATCAGAATTTCTCAGCCTTAGCAGATTGACCACAATTGACTACTGATGTGGGGGCCAGACCACTACCCGCTGCAGGGGCGCCCCGTGGACCGTAGGGTGTTTCTTTAACAGCATCTCCGGCCTCCGTCCATTAGATGCTGGTAATGCCCCCCTGCCCCAGTTGTGGCTGATGATCAGAAATGTCTCAGGACTTCGTCAAATACCCCCTGGCAGACAAAATCACCCCTTTGAGAAGCGTTCTTCAATCACGGTGACAACTGCGGATAGGAGGCTTTTTTGGGATGACGCCCGCACTGAAGCCCCGCCCCTTGTCCATCAAGCTGGGAGAATCTCGGGCCTTCACTTCTCACTTTCTCCTGTACCTCCCCGGGTCCCACGACTGCCACCTCTGGTCTAGACCACTGCATCCACCCCCTTGACCATCTCCCTGCCTCCCTCTCACCCCCAGCCCATTCCCAAGAGCCTCTACAAGCAGCCAGAGAGATCTCTGTAAATCAGGTAACAGCATTCTTCTTCTCGAAATCCACCAATAGCTTCCCAGTGCACAAAAAATCAAATTCATATTCCACGCCCTGCAAAGGCCACATGATCAGATTCCTTCTTCTCTCTCTCTAGCTTTATCTCCTAGGGCTCCTTCCCTGGGCCACTGTAGACAGCCATACAGGCTACTTCCTCATTCTTCAACCATCTGACTTCCCCTGCCTCAGGGTCTTTGCACTTGCTGTTCCCTCTGTCTGGAATGTTCCCTGATTCTCACCTGCCTGGTTCCTTATTGTCATTCAAATGTCAACTTAAATGAACCCATCTCTGGAGAGAAATCCCCTGACTACCCCCAACATAAAGTAAACCCCCTCCCCAGGTACCCTCTCCTATTACTTACTTTTTCTCTTTAAAACGCTTCATCACAATCTGAAAGGATCCTACTGGTCACTTAACCTCTTCAATGTCTGTTTCCTCATTGAAATGAATACCTCATTTTTCACCTGGACCCAGAGTCTGGCTCTGGTCCTCCTAGCCTTTATACATAGAGCGGGTCCGAAGGAGCCATGGAGGTAGCAGGTGCCAGAGTCCTTTTAATGTCAGCGCTCAAAATTCGGGGCAAGGTGCCACTATTACTTTTCTAAAAGTTCTTTTTTCTTATAACTAAGGTGATATATGCTCATCGTGGCAAGTTTAGAGTATACAGATTGCTCATTAATTATTAGGTACCTACTCTTTCCCGATAGTGCTAAGTGTCACCTCGTGCACTCGTCCGGACTTTATAAATAAGGCAAAATAGGCTCAGATTCACTTATTCTTTTATGGACTCTAGACAAAGTGCCCATGATGCTGGAGACAGTTCTAGATGCTGGAGACTCAGCCCTGAAGAAGATAGACAGGATGAGTGGGAGGGAGGGCTGAGGTTTCTGACTTTGGCACGCCGGCCCTCAAGAGAGAAATCTCAAAGATCCCCAGGGACTCTCCATCACAGGGGACCCTTCCTGTCCCCCTCTGGTGGCACCCTCTATGGACTTCTCCCAAAGCCCGTTATGCCTACAGTTTGAACATTCACCTCCCAAGATCACAGGCAATAGAAAATCAGACTAGAAATGAAGTGCCCCCTCTCTCAAAACCTTAAAACTGTATCATATAAAAGTGGTGTCACAGTATCTTTCTTCCTCAAGGTCATCTATTGTGGCAAAGACTTTTGGCTTCTATCCCTCTACCCGTTACTCATTTTCCCTTCCTTTGTAACAGGATCCCAATTGTCTCCGGGGACAGTGAGCCTGGCTGAGCCTCTACTTCCCAGCCTCCTTGGTGGACAAACGTGGCTACGTCCCTGTCTCCTTTTCTCCTTGGAATTCCACTGCTCAGAACGCAGCTGGGACGGTGGCAGCCCCTGCAGTCACTGTGGACCACGAGGCAACCTTGAGCAGAACAGGAAGACAGAAGGAGCCTGGATTGCTGATGGCTTCCCGGTGCTTTGAAGCACGCATTTCTAGACTTTGCACATGAGAGAACAAATGTTCAAGTGTCTAGCGAAACTGTGATTTTGGATTTCACCTATAAGCCTAACTGGAGGGCCCATCTTGCTCCCACCGTAAAGGCGTCTTCTCCAAGCTCCAGGTTCCCGTCGACTGCACCTCAGTGGGAAGAAGGCAGCTGTGCTTCGGTGAACCTCAATTAAATTACAGAGCAAAACAAAACCAAACTCAAGGTGCAGACAGTTGACCCATACATCAGAGGCCGGGTCTGCTTGACAGCACTCTTCCCTCCAAACCCTGACTCTCGAAGGAGCCAGCACTGAAAGGGAATCTGAACGAAACAGCCATCGACAAGAAGTCAAACAATCCAACTGCTCAGAAATAGATCGGGTGACACCACCCAAGTCAATACGGGAGGCTCCCTGGACTCCCCTCTGCACAATCTGAGTGAGCGTCTCAAAAGGTATTCCTGGGAACGGCGGGGGGCCGGGGAAGGGACGGCTGTCTGACACACACAGCAGTGACGACGGCAGTTGCTGGAAATAAAATTGCTGCTTACTCTCTGTCTGGTTTCCCAATTGCTTTTTCCTGGTCAAAAGGTGCCAGGCCTGGCAGCTTTCTAAAAATCTCAAATTCAAGTCAACAAATATTTGTTGAACCCTGTCTATTCCTGACCCCCCCCCCCAAAAAAAAGGAAGCCTGCTAGGGAAAACTGGTATCACAGGGGGGGTGCTATAATTAATCGTACTAACGCCAACTGCAAGGGCAGCAGCGGCTAAGGACGTCTTGAGTGCTTGCTACGTGCTGGGCATTGTTCTAAGGGCGGGTATCCATCGGCTCATCCAATCCTCATGCCAACCTCGTGAGGTAGGTGCTGCTGTTTTATACAGAGCACTGAGACACAGAGAGGGTAGGCAATTTGTCTAAGGTCAAACAGCCAGGGAAGGAGAAGCTGGGTTCCGTCCTCGGCAGGGCTCACTCAAAGGCCCATTCTCTTGACCCCTCACTGATATTCTACGCCTGTTATTTTGGAAGGCGGGGTGGGGGAGTGGGGGTCACACCCACAAGCGGCCATAACAGGGTTCCTCAAACCTCAGCCATCCTCCAACGATGTTCCAGCTTTTACTGGACTACTGGTTACTGAACCTTTCTCTTTCAAATTAACTCCTGGGGGCGCCTGGGTGGCTCGGTCGGTTATAAACAAAAGACTTCCGCTCAGGTCATGATCTCACAGTTCATGAGCTCAAGGCCCGCGTCAGGCTCTGTGCTGACAGCTCGGGAGCTCGCAGCGGGCTTTGGATTCTGTGTCTTCCTCTCTCTCTGCCCCTCCCCTGCTCACACTCTGTCTCCCTCTCTCTCTCTCAAAAAGTAATAAACATTAAAAAAAATTAAAATTAACTCTGATTTTTACTTATAGAAATGTATCGACAAACAATCTTTATGTCACTACCATAAACAGGAACCCCGGATCACCAGTCAGAAATCAAAGGTGCACGTAAATACACAACAAAACCAAGGGGCCAAGAAAAGAGTTACATAAGCGCTTTCTAAAATGCTGACTAAGCACCACAGAACTCACCTACCAGGGACCCATTTGCAGGACACTGACGTACAAAGCAGATCACAGAAGGGGCTGGGAGAAAGCACCACCAAGCCTGGGTGATGGGGGCGAGGGCAGCCACTAGTCACGAGAACTACCCCGACACAGGAGAGGCTCAGCAAACCTCAGCTCAAGGGGCCAAGAAGCCCTGTGAGGGACTTCACTGCAAGAGGGAACCGCGCCACGGCCCACCTGGGGGCTGGAAGGGTCCTGCAAGGGTCCTGTGTGCAGAGAAGGGGGGCAGACAAAACACACACACACACACACACACACACACAAAGCCGATGTATAAAAAGTTTGATGTATTTTCCTGAAACAAAAAGTGGCATCTGTTCAAGCAGCTGCTTGCCTGTGTGTCCGTCTGTCTTCCTCATTCTGTGCGCGTGTGTGCGCGTACGTGTGTGTGCACAAGTGTGTGCACAAGTGTGTGCACAAGTGTGTGCGCGTGTGCCTGCGGGGGATACAGTAGAGGCTGGTACACGTCTGACAACCCGTTCTCCGAGGGAAAAGGCTTGATTGGTAGCGTTTGCTCATTTCCAGGGTGGAAATGCTCCCGCCGGGGCCGATGCGAGGCCACGGGCGGGACGTGGGGGAGCCCGGGGCCGGGGAGAGGCCTCCGGTGACCCAGCGTTACACACTAGTCCCACCCTGCGACCCCGGGCCTGGGAGAGGAGCCCGGACTGCAGAAAGACCGGGAACCACGGGCTCCCGAGAACCGGTACAAACCGGCTTGGGCACGGCCCTGCGGGTGTGCGCATTTCTACGCACGTCTGCTTCTGTGAGAATCCACTGGAGCATTCGATCTCCCGCTTCTCACGCCCCCAGCCGTGCCCCGGTGACGAGGCTCCGGCCCCTGTGCGGGTCCCGTCCCCCTCCCACGTGGCCCACCCTGGTCTCCGTCCTGCCCTTCCTGCCCTCTGCGCCTCCCGCGGGGCCACAGGCACCCCTGCATCCGCCAGCCTGGCTCCCCCTAACCCCCCGGCCCCCCGGCTGCTGCTCACCCCAGCAGGAGCCACAGCCCCGTCTTTGAATCCAATCACACACATCTTCCTGTCTAGACAAGGCCACCGGCTGCCAGGGCCCGGAGTGAATGAATTCACAGCCCTCCGCGGCCTGGCACGCGGCGCTCGGCGGGGCGGCCCCGGGGCCCCGCGACCCGGCTCACGCCCCGCGCCGCAGAGCCCACGGCCCGCCCGCCGGCCGGGAGCGTGCGTGAGCGTGCGTGAGCGTGCGTGCGTGAGCGTCGCACGCCGCGCGGCCCGGCGCCCCCGCCCCCGCCCCCGGGGACTCATCCATCATCCCCGCGCTGAAAAGTGGGAAAACAAACAAACCAAAACCCCGGGCCGGCCTCGTTTAATGCGAACCGAATACAAAAGCCACAGGAGAAAGCCCTTCCTCTCTGCGCTTCCCTTTTCCGGCCCAGGGACGAGTCGGGCCGAGATAAGGGCGGCGCGGGGCCCCTCTGGAGGGTTTCAAAGGCTTGGCGCCCGCACCGCGGCCCAGGCCCACCGCCACCCGCGGACGGCCCGCGCCAGGGGCTTGGAAGGCGCTTAGGGCCGGGCCGCAGGGGGAGGAAGCGAGGCCTGTCAAGAGGCGTGATAAAGTGTCTCCTTATCGGCAGCTTTCCTTTCAACTGCCTCCAGCGAGCGGGGCCTGGGCCCCGTCAAGGCCGCGCATGTTCCTTTCATGTCGCCCCGCGCGTCCCCGCGGTCATCCGGGTGCCCGCGAGCGGCCAGAGGCTCAGCCGCGAGGACGCGCCTCCGAGCCTGGGCCTCCGGGGAGCCGGGCGGCAGGTGCCCCAGTCCCCGCGGGCCCCCAGGCTCCGGCTCTCCCCTCGGGAAACCCGGGGAAGAGATTTCAAAGCAGGAGAACCGGGGGGCTCGGGAGGGGGCGGATCCCCGCTCGGCTGGAGCCGCCGGGGTCGCTGGCTGCTGGCCCCCGAAAGCGCTTCCACGCAGCTCAACTGGGAACGGCGCCCGGGGTCATCGGGCTCCCGGACTCCGGAGGAGGAACGGAGTCTGCGCGGCGACCCCGCAGGTGCGCGGCAGCCGAATCCCTCCCTCCGCTGCCAGAATTCTCACCGCGCTCTCACACGGAAGATGTGTGACATCCGGGGACCGTCACATCTGCGTGATGTGACAGCGATGACAGACCGGAGAAATCGCTTTGGTCCTAGAGGTGACCTTGCTCCCCTCTCCTGGGGGGACATCTCCTTTGCACACCGTGAGCCTGGTGTCCTCGGGGGCGAGAGAAGCACTCAGCACTGCAACAGCCTCAGCCCCCGGTCCCCTTCTCACTCGGCCGGCCCTGGGCACAGGCCGGCTCCCCACCTCGAGTGGCTGAACCAGCAGCAAGCCGGCCGCTCCACTCAGACAGGCTGGCGGTGCGGGCACAGGGGGCCGGGCTCGCTCCCCCCGCCTTCCGTGCCAACACCGGCACCAGGTCGGAGGCGTTAGCTTCTCCCACCAGCATGGGTAGAAAATTGTAGCAAAGCGCCCGACCGGGGACCTAGGCGCTCTGGCCGCCAGCTTCCCCGGGCCCATCTGCATCTCTGAGGCAACCTTCATCTGGGCTCTCCGGCCCTGGCCCCATCTGTACAGGAGGGGTAATAACAGATACCCCCTCACTCGGGCTGTGGTGAACAGCAAATGACACCATACATGCAAACAGCTTAGAACAGTGCCTGGCATTCGGTAAGCACGCAATAAACGTCAGCACATACCATCATCACCATCACCGTCATTGTCATTCATTCCAAACCTTTCTCTAAGGCAGTTCCCTGGCATCATTAGCTGATTTATCCTCAGGAGGGGGGGAGGAAGGTTGGCCCTCACGGTGCCCACCTCCCCGATGAGCCCTGCATGAGGGACGGCACTTCCATACATTAGCTCAGAGAGGCTGAGTGAGCGGCCTCAGGTGCCCAGCGCAGGAGGGGTATAGCTGGCAATCGGAGGCAAATCCAGAGGCCTCCTTAGCCCGTGGCTCCTCTGTCACACGTCCTCTATTTCCTCTTGGCTTCAAAGTGCTCCCTTTATCTTCCAGGGGAAACGCAGCACACATCAGTGATTCACTTGCATGTCACTCCTGAGAGGTAGGCGCTCCCCCTGCCCCTTATTTAACCCCCCCCCGCCCCGCCCAAGCCCTCTCCTTTTGCTACGACTTTCAGTAGCTTTTCACTCTGTCGTCAGCAACCTGCCTCAGCCAAGAGCCTTCCACGGCTCCACCCGGGTCCTGGGATTCAGGACCTAAGTCCCAGGACCCGTGAGGTTGAGGGGCTGCAATGTGGCTGCCGTAAACAGGGGCCCCCACCAGCCTGCTCCCCAGTGAGGGAGGTGTTCTCGCCTCCTGCGGCCGGGAGGTCAGAGGCGGAGAAGCCACAGTTCTGCCAAGAAGAACTTTCTGAAGGAAAGGGAAATGAAGTCTGTTGTAAAAAGGAAAAGCTCACTCTAACTCCTTAAGGATGAGCAAGGCCGGGGCCGCCCAAACTCCGAAGCCCTCTGTTAACAGGGAAAGATGGCTTTGGAGAGGCGGCCACATTCTGTACCGAGGGTGACTGCAGACGGGCGTGCCCGCCTCCAAGCCCCCCACGCTTGGAACGGAGGCCAGCGTGGGACCGAAACAGACACCCGGTCGCTCCGCAGGCCTCGGGCTGTGAGCAAGGACCTCCAGACCCACGCCAGCTCCCTGGGGCCAGAATCCCAGCTGGCCCTGAAGCCTCCTTTCTTACAGGGATTCGAGTGGGGCCCTAAGACTCAGCTCAGACAGAATACAGCTTCTCAGTGACTCAACGTGGGGAGGGGAGAAACGACTTCCATCCAGAACCGAGGGGGAGCCTGGCACCGCCCAGAGGAGGGCTCACACACCCAGGGCCCCACGAGTCAGAGCTTCCCGACACCCACCTTCCCCCCCGGGCCATGCACTTTCCAAGGCGCACCGCTGGCCGAGGAGAAGGAGGCAAGGTGCCTGACATCAACACCGGCCCGAGGTCTAGAGTCAAGGAGCCAATTCCTGGGCTCCCCTGGGAGACAACACACCCACAAAACATAAACACAGAAGGAAAGAGCGAGCGAGCGCAGGGACACAGAGGCGCGTGCAAACACCCGCAGGTACGCGTCACGCATTGCTTTGCAGACGCTGTGTGAACGGAACACGATCCCATTTTTGTACAACCCTTTCCTGCATGGTTTTTCCCTCCCCAACAGCACTTGGCTAGAGACCCCCGATCGAGCACTAAACCGCCTCTGTTTTACAACTGCACAGGAGCCCCTTTTAGTGGCCCCACGTAAAGGACACCCCTCGGGGGCCAGTTCATGCAGCCCCCTGCCTTCCACCATGTGGTCCCCTCCCCTCCGCCTCTGGGGCAGGACGGGGCCGTGAGGGGCTTATCCGGAACAGGACGAAGACGGGGCAAGATCTGGGCACAATAAACAGGCTTGTTGCCTTGTTCCGAGATGGACCCCAGGACCCGCATCCGAGCACAGCCCTAAAAGCATTAGTTCAAAGTTAAAGTTAGACACACGCAAAGCTGAAGCCCCAGGGAAATCAACGACAATCGTCTCTTTGACTGAAAAACCACAAGGGAACACCCACAGCATACTTACTGATTAAAAAAGGAAAGTGAAAAATAAGGGTTTTTTTTTCTTCTTCTTAATCATTATAAAACTAACTTATGCCTCTTGCATCAAGTCACGCTTCTGTTTGCCCCAGGCGCGGCCAAAGTCACGCTGGGCCAAGAGACCAGGGGCAGAGGAAGCCTGGGCTTGTCCCCGCGAACTGAATTGGTGCTCCTTAATTATTGTCATTTCCTTCCTCCACTTCCTTTCGCACAGGAAAGCCACTGAGGAACAGCCTGTGTCAGCATATCCATCACCCGGACTCCCCGCTCATCTGAGGGGCCCAGGCAAAGTGGGGCTTGCCGAGGCCTCAAAGGAACAGTGCAGCAGACTGAGCGCCTGCTGTGTGCAGGCAACGCACCTGAGACTGGAGCTGGAGCAGTGACGGCGGCGGGGGGGGTGTGGGGGGTGATGGATCGATGGGTGGGAGGACGGAGGGAAGAAAGGAAGACTGTGTCAGGCTATGAACGAAAGCATCGCAAGTACGGGGACAGAGGATGGCAGGCGAAGAGGTAGCTATTTTGAGAGAGCAATCAGGGAGAGCTTCTTTGAGGAGGTGACAATTGAAGTGCGACCTGAGTGCAGCAGAGAAGAGGGTCAAGTGGTCATCCAGGAGAGGCGGAATAGCACACGCAAAGGCCCTGAGTCAGGAGCCTTCTTGAAGTGTTTGAGGAATAGCAAGAGGCCAGTAAGGCCGGGGTGGAGTGAGTGAGGAAGAGCACAGAGAGGGGCAGGGGCCAGGTGACACAGGGCCTTGCAGTCCGTGGTGAGGGAGCTGGTGTGTACGGAGAGGGAGAGGCACAGGATTGGGAACAGAGGGGCATGGACTGATTTACGTTTCAAACAGGTGCGTCTGGCTGCTGTGTGGGGAGCAGACAGGACAAGGGGCACGTGTGGAGACAGGGAAGCCAGCTGGGAAAGTCTAGCTGTCACCCAGACAAGAGAGGATGATGCTTGGCCCCAGGCAGCAGAGAGAAGGCGGTAAGAAATGGTAAGAAAACACACAGATGCCAACAGGTAAACAGGATGCACTAAAAGTTCACAGAGCAGAGAGAAGTGCATGAGAAGGAGAAGAAGATCAGAAGTATGAAGCAGTTCCTCTCACTACCTGCATAAGCCTTACCCTGGGTAAGGCACACATTTCTCTGGGGCTCAGTTTTCTCCCCTGTAAAATAACAGGCCCTAATTTGCAAGGTTACAATGGGCAACGGAAGCTGCCGCTGAGACAGCGTCTGGCATATTGTATGTGCTCGATAAATAACATGTTCCTAACTTCTGCCTGTGACAGTCTGAGTGGTGGCTCTGCCTTAGTCCCGTGAGGTCTTCATAACTCAGAACATCTCTCTGGGCCCTCCATCTGGTCATTTGCAAACCAATCAGGATGGAACCTAGCTCAAGTACTCAGTGTGAGACTGAATGACAGAATGTTAGCAAAAGGCCAGACATACTGGAAGCCCTCAGTGAAATGGTAACCAAAGCCCTCAACAAAATGGTAGCTGGAGCCCTCAGTAAAATGACACATGATTCAGAAATACCAGGCCTTCAACTAGATGATTTCTAAGTCTCCTTCTAGCTCACTCAACCCCAAATTCTAAGAAAACAAAACAAAAAGCCCAGCTTCAGGTCCCAGAATGAGTCAACTTTGGAGCTAGGAAACCATGCAAGTTAAGGCAGGCCAGGCTGAAGAGAGGCTGGAACTCCCACCTCAAAGGGAACAAAACTAAACGCAGGCACTTCTCCTCAGGTGATACCTACTAACACCGTGAGTCACAGACTCCTGTGAGGTTAGACGTGGGAGGGGGCTTACGGAGCGCTGCCCCCTCGTTTCAGAGCCAAGGCTCCCACAGCTCAGAGAGGAGAAATGTGTGAGCTGAAGTTGCACAGCAAACACAGGCCAAGGGGGAAGGGGACGAGACTCCCCACCTGCCGCCCCAGGTGGTCTGGTCTGATAGCAGCGGGGGGGAAAAGAGAGCAATGGAAACCCCACCTGGAAAAGGAAAGAAAGGGAGGGAGTAGACATGTCTCTTAAGCCAGCAAAAGTGCCTTTCCTGCCATCAAGAGTTAAATCCAAATCCCTTAAGGGGCCGCGCGGGGAACGGAATTGAGCTGAGTAACCAGTGCAGAGGCTGATGACCGTCTGTAACCTAAAGACCTTTACACTCAGACTTTTTTCCTCTTTTTAAGGGTTACACCACCAGGCCGCTGCTAAGTTGTCTGGCAGTTTTATGCAGACCGGCAAGAGCCGCCTCCTCCTCTGCACCCTTAGCAGGCATGCGTCAGAACACTGCCTTCATAAATAGCAAATGCGAAAAGTGCCCTCCTGGTATGCAGTGCCTTTTGCAGTGCACGGCTTGTGCAACTGTACCCAGTGACACGCAGAAGCCTCCCCTGTGCTGTGAGATGGGGACCTCTGTCTACATTCAAAAAAGGCACTAAAATGCCCCAGCAAAGGTCATGTGCAAACTGAAAGCCAAAACCCACGTTCACGGTCAACACTTAACTTCTAAGGCAGACCTGGCTGGCTCCCACCTCCGTACTGATGCACAGGGTGGACACCAAGAACGCTCCGGCCCCGGGGCCTTTGTGCTGGCTGCTCCCTCCCTACCCTTTCCCCCAGGACAGCCACGCAGCTCCCTTGCTCACTGCACTCAGTTTTCTTGCTGCTTTTGACTCTCCGACAGATTGTACGTTTTTTGGGTTTGCTGTATATCTACGCCCAACAGAACATCGGCTCCAGGAGAGCTGAAGCCCTTTCCGTTCTGTTTGCCGCTCTATCCTTAACTCCGGGCAGCAAACCTCTTCTGTGAAGGCCGAACGGTAAAAGCTTTACCGTTTACCATTAAAAGCTTTGCAGGTCATATGGTCTCTGTGGCCAGGACCCGTCTCTGCCCTCACAGGGTAAATAAATGCATGTAAATAAATGGGCGTGGCTATGTTCCATTGAAACTTTATTTAGAGGGGCGCCTGAGTCTCTAAGTCAGTTGAGCGTCTGATTTCAGCTCAGGTCATGATCTCGCAGTTCACGAGTTCGAGCCCCACGTTGGGCTCCGTGCAGATGGCTCAGAGCCTGGAGTCCGCTTTGGATTCTGTCTTCCTCTCTCTCTGCCCCTCCCCAGAGCACACTCCGCCTCTCTCTCAAAAATAAACATTAAAAAAAAAAAAAAAAAACTTTATTTAGAAAGCAGCGCCAGGCCGGTTTGGGCTGGCTGAGTTTGACAATTCCTATCCTAGAATACCGTGCTTCAGACTCTAACATGCACACGAATCCCGATGATCTTGTAAAAAGGCAGACTCTGACTCAGCAAGCTCTGAGGGAACCTGAAATTCTGCATCGTCAGCACGCTCCCAGGGGTGTCTGGGCTGCTGGCCCGTGGACCAAACCGTGGCTAGCACCTCGCACAGTGCCCGACATGTGGTGGAGGTCCAATCCCTATTTGTTGGGTAAGTAAGAGATAAACCAAAAAACACTCGAGATCCTATCCGACACTTTTCTTGCTACTTTTTAACCATGGGCTGCACCAACTGCTTTTCTCTTCAACCTGTTATTTTCTGACAGAGGGAGAAAGGATACGAGTGCCCAGGGGTGTCACACGGCCCGTGTCAGCTGATGCAAGCCTGGGGTCAGGGAGAGCCAACCCTTAACATTCACCGGACGCGTGCTTCAAAATGATACTCATCAGAATCGGTTTTATATCAAATGTCAAATTAGGACATTTGAAGGTGGGAGCTGCTAAGCTTCGTGGGGAAAGGTCTATACCAATAAGATCGCCTCGGCTTCACTTCCTACCTGGGGAACCGAAAGCGACGCCCATAACTGCCTGGATCGTTTATTAGGGATTTAAAATGCACAGGACACCCTGCCAAGTCCTTTATAAACGACAGTGCTGCTGATGGTGACAAGGACAGTGACCGCAGTGTTTACAAGCATAGGGACACGGACCCGCTCCGGAAGGGTAGCCAGAAACAGTGATGCTGGGGCCTCGGGAAGAGGAGTGGCCGCTCAGGTGCAGGGCGCGAGGCCGGCCTTGAACCTTCCAAACTGCACACCACGTGAATGCATCTCCTCCCTTCAAATTCCACTTCAAAGAGAAATCAGGGGACTCCTCACTCAGGGCTGTGCTCCCTGCCTTACAGAGACCCTCCTCCACAAACCCTCTAAGTCTCAGTTCATCCAGTTTGCCGCTGGGGAAACTGAGGCCTCAGGGGGTCCGGTTATCCTTCCTCACACCCCTACCACTGGTGTGGCGAGGAGAATCCAGGCTGGACGGGGAAGCCCGTGAGCAGCTCTCACAGGCTGCTCTCTGATCATCCACGTTTGCCATCGGGAGCTGACCCCCCGACCCCCTAACCCCCCATTCCCCAGAGATGCTAACATCTCAAATCCCAAGCTCAGACTACACCATCCACGGAAACAAACGGAGGGGGACGGGCTTTTAAACCAAGAGATGGGGTGGGGGCCAGACGCAGGGAGGGAAGAAGCCGGGGGGTGGGGGGGTGGGGGGTGCGAGGCGCAATGGAAGGCAGGAGCCGAAAACCTGGCTTGAGGCTCAACCAAACTGGATTTATTCCCTGAATGTTTCACAATACGTAAGTAACAATAAGAGCCCCAAGGAATGACCTGGTGCATTATCTCAGGGTCATTAAAGGTTCCTATTTTTCCTTTGGAGCCAGACACCTAGGTTCAGTCTGCACCTCACTCGCTTCCTGTGTGACCTTAGGCAAGTTACTTAACTTCTCTGCGTCTCCAAGCACTACCTAAAAACAATGATCGCATTATACCCATTTATATACAGATAGAAAGGAATTTATAGATAGAAAGGAATTCCCAGTCTAACTCAGATCTGAGTTGATGTTACCTCCCCCTGGGGTCATCACAATAACCTGATATAGACCGGACTGTGCAGGCAGGGCAGGAGTGGGGAGCTATGAGCATAAGTGCGCAGGCAGGGCAGGAGTGGGGAGCTATGAGCATAAGTGTGCAGGCAGGGCAGGAGTGGGGAGCTATGAGCATAAGTGTGCAGGCAGGGCAGGAGTGGGGAGCTATGAGCATAAGTGTGCAGGCAGGGCAGGAGTGGGGAGCTATAGCAAAGTGTGCAGGCAGGCAGGAGTGGGGAGCTATGAGCATAAGTGCGCAGGCAGGGCAGGAGTGGGGAGCTATGAGCATAAGTGCGCAGGCAGGGCAGGAGGGGGAGCTGTGAGCATAAGTGCAGGCAGGCAGGAGTGGGGTGCCATGAGCATGGCAGGCAGGAGTGGGGAGCCATGAGCATAAGTGCGCAGGCAGGGCAGGAGTGGGGAGCTATGAGCATAAGTGTGCAGGCAGGGCAGGGGAGCTATGAGCATAAGTGTGCAGGCAGGGCAGGAGTGGGGAGCTATGAGCATAAGTGCGCAGGCAGGGCAGGAGTGGGGAGAGCCATGAGCATAAGTGCGCAGGGCAGGGCAGGAGTGGGGAGCTATGAGCATAAGTGCGCAGGCAGGGCAGGAGTGGGGAGCTATGAGCATAAGTGCGCAGGCAGGGCAGGAGTGGGGAGCTATGAGCATAAGTGCGCAGGCAGGGCAGGAGTGGGGAGCTATGAGCATAAGTGCGCAGGCACAGCAGCAAAAAAGACTGAACGGAAATACGTCAAAGGAAAACCAATAGTTCCGCAGGTGACGAAGGGTGTTGTTTGGTTTCTGTGTTAGATTTTCCTGTATTTTTAATACAACAAATACATATTAAACCAAGAAAAAATAAATAATTGGATAAAAAGTATACATATGTATGCATGTATCTGATGCACAAATATATATACGTATAGATGCATAGTGTGTATATGTACATATGCATGTGTGTATGTTTATATCTATATCTGTGGATATAGACACACACACACACACACCTTTTCAAACCTAATGTAACCCTGAGGACTACACAGAACAGGGAAAACGTCTGGCCAAGAAGTTCAGCAGACGCGCTTTTAACTTCTGGTCTCCACACCCCGACTCCACGCCCCTGAGCAAGTCCTCTGACCGCGCACGGAGCACGCGCTCCATAAATGACAGGTACCAACGTCGCCCATCCCGTCGGCATGTAACTCTGTGCATCCTGGCTCCAGGGCCGTGGCATGAAGTCAAAACTTCCAGGTAAGCGCCAATGCCCCCTTTATTACCCTAACAGGATGGTGCAGAGGAAATCAACAGTAATCGGCCACAGTGACAGTGAGAACAATGAGCACACACGACGCCTGCAGCACGCGGGCCCTGGCCCGTGCACTTCACTGCAGTGAGTCATTTACTCAAAGACGCGAGGAGGGAGGCAGGACTATTATCCCTTCTGATGAGCTGTGTGACCTGGAGCCTCGGTTTCCCCATCTGTAAATGAGGTTAATAATAGCACCATGACCTCCTGCAGTAGGCATGCAGGGAAAGCTCAGTCAAGGTCACTCACGACCATGTGCTCCTTGGAGAAGGCACTCAATGCCTCTGATCTCCACGCATAGAGCAAGAACAACATTCCTGCCCAAGCCAATCCATGTGATGTGCTTGTCATATAGTAAGTGCTCAATAAATAGACGTGCTCACGGGCAGAGTAAGCACACAGTCTTCCCGGAGGCTCAGAACAAGCGACTTTAACCTCCCCCACTATGCCCCAGGATCCGGAGAAGGGCTGTGCCGCTGTCACAGAGGGAAGAGGGCCATGGGGAGAAGCCATCACCTCCCCCCGCCTCTAGCAGCGCATTGAAGCCAACAGGGGCTTGAAAATCCACCTCCAGCAGATGCCTCCTTCCTCATAGGACCAGAGGACACTTTTGCTTCACTGGGAGTCCCTCCGGAGAGAAAGTGGAGACAAGGGTGGGACCTGGATGGGGAACACTGGGTGCAGGGCTCAAGTCACACCCAGCTGGGCACCGCCCAAAGCTGCTGTGAGGTGACTGTGCTCAGCCCCACCCCCTCTTACCCTGGCACTGACCCCAGCTGCAGTGCTCTGTGCTGGGGCTTCACGCAGGCCTGGCTGGGAGCAGGTGAGGGATGAATGGGTAGGTAAGTGGAAAGATTAGAATCCAGAAGCTAAATGCCAAGGTCAGGGCAACACGCTAGTTGCCTTTAGCCAAAAGATGTGCGTGAGCTTCTCCCTTGCCTCCCTATCCACCTGTGCTATGGGAATGACAGCCCCGCCTCACTCTGTTCGCAAGGATAAAGTTAGATCGTGCGTGTGACAAACAAACGATGCATAAATAAAGACCTGCGGAGAGCTCAGAGCACCCTGAGTCTCAGAGCTGGTTAATTCGGCCAGAAAAAACCTGCACAGGCACCAGCATCTAATCTTAGGCTAGCGCAGCTCCCAAGATCCCACATCCAATCACTACATCACTCAACAAAAGAACAGCAGCTCAAATACCTGCTTTGTGCCAAAGACTACGCTGGACACTTTTGTTGAGCATCCTAACAACTCGGGACACAGCCGAACAATCTGAACGACATTGCAGCTGAGGAAAACACAGCCCAGCCAGTTACCCAGAGCCCCAGAGCCAGTGAACACGAAGCCTGCCTTGCTCCAAGCTACCCACTTTTTCTTCTTCGAAGAGGCAGCACAGACCACTGATTAAATGTAGGCTCTGGCTTCAGGCCTCCTGGGTCCCAATCAATGCCACCGCTCATCAGCTAGGTGACATCGGGCAATTGCTTAACCTCTCTGTGTCCCAGTTTCCTTGTCCGTAAAACGAGAGCTGTAATCCTACCACCTACATGCCATGGCACCACTGCAAAGATTAAGTAGGTCACTCTAAGGGACGTATACAGTAAGTGCTCTGTAAGTGTAGCTCTCATTGTTACATCACCGTGCCCGGCCTGTAGGAGGGACCCAAAAGGTTGTTTGTGGGACAAATCAAGTTTCCCCTATAGATTCCCACCGGTTGCCAGACAAAATGCAAGCGTCAGATGTAATCACCCTCTTTGGAACAACTGTTTCTCCAAGATTCTGGAAGCTTTCTGCCTTCTCCCTATATCTGGGGGCAATGCTTTGCTGATTCATGACAGTTTATCGTCTGATGTGGACGCGAGCACAGTATCGTCCAGCCTCACCCCTGCTCATCACCCACACCTGGCCACCACCCAGGACACCTGCTCTCCTCCGCCAGGCTCACTCCCAGAGGCCAGCTTCGGTCTCCGCTCCTTCACAAGGCCTCCCTGGCCACTCGAGGTCACACACAGGAGGCCACATCTGGTCCGCAGAGGCCCTTGGTTTGGACCATGCTCTTTAAAGTTTTTAAATTAATGGCCAGCGTTCTAATCAAGAGACGGGTAGAGCCAAGTGAGAAGCTGGTAAGGACGGACCGTCCAGAAGCTGGCGTCGGCCTCCCCACCTGGGCCCATTCCCCCCTTTATGAGGCCGGGTCAGGCCATCCCCTCGAAGACAAGCCTCGGTGGGGACCGGCAGGGTGGCTCAGCCCTGGGGACGACCACACCCATGCCTCGACCACAGCCAGTCTTGCAAATAAACCAGTCAGCCCGGCTTTCAAGATACACCCGGAATCCAACCACTTCTTGTGCCTTCCGCCCCGGCCCCTGGTCCAGCCACCCTCCCTTCTCACCTGGACCGCGGCAGCGCCCCCACCCCCCGCCTCTTCCCCGCCCCCCCATCTGTTCTCACCCACGCAGCAGCCACAGAGATGCCGAGAAAACCGAAGTCACACCCCATCCCTTCCGGCTGCCACCTCACGGAGAATCAAAGTCCTCAGCGTCCCAGGCCCACATCTGCTTCTCCTTGTCCCTCTGGGCCTCTGTCTCCTACGCGTCCGTCCTGCCTCACCCCGTGCCTCTGGGCTCCCCCGCGTCCCCAGCCGGTGCCCGCTGGGCCCGGGTGTCCCCTGAGCCAGGAGCACTCCCCACCCCACCCCTGCTCCCTGCACCTGCCTTTCCCACTTTCTCTCCTCCTCTGCAAGGATGCCGGGCCGAGCCCCCCCCACGCCCAGGTCCCCTCGGCCTGGTCGTTTTTCCCATGGCACTTATCGCCTTCCAACAGACTATTTAACTTTCCTCCTTATTAGACGTGGTGTTTATCTCGCCGCAGCCAGAACGTCAGCTCCACACGGGCCTGGATTTTTTTTTCTGTTTTGTTCACAGCCGCACCCCCAGCGCCGGGACCGGTGCCGAGCGCGTAGAAGGTGCTTGGTAAATATTTCAAACAAACAGACGAATGAGCAAAGGAGCCTGTAGGGAGCTCGGGAGACACTCTCTCTGCCTCTGCAGCTCGGCCCACCCCGCTTCCCTCTCCCGCTCCAGAAGGCCGGACTGAACCCTCCGGAGGACCAAACCCAGTAGCTTCTAGACAAATCAGCATCTGCAAGATCGGCTTCCTGTTTTCTGGTCTTAAAAGTGGAGGGTATGAGGGAGAAGCGCTCACTGAGCACAAAACTGGCGTAGCCACCTAGAAGCCCGCGTGCGCAGCCCCTCGCCGAAGGAGCCCTGCTCACTGTCACGACGGCAGCTGTGCTCCCCGGGAGGGGAGTGCTCCACCTGGCTTCTTTCTGCCCTTTCTGAGATAGCATTGAGTATAAAGGCTAAAATCCAACAGGATGAAAATCACAGCCTCGCAAGAGATGAAAGCTTGGAGACCTGACCGGCCTCCTCCAGATCAGGGGGGAGGGGAGGAGGCGGGGGGCGGGGTGGCCTGGACAGGTGCACCCCTGGCCTCCGCCCCCCACCGTGAGCAGCTCGTCCACGTTACCCCCACATGAAACCGAGATCGGGTTTGTGCATCTGTAAAAGGGCTTTCTCCCCAAGGACTACCCATGTTTTTTCCATATGTCTGAACATCTGGTCTTTGGAGGTGTGTACTCTGGTTAAACATTCTCATTTTGCTTACTTTCGAACCGCAAGGATGCCTTTCCGACCATTCTTGCAGCTGAAAACAAGTCCCAGAGAGGGGGACGAAGACTGTGTCTCGAAAGCCCCAGGACAAGGACGGATAAGGAATATGACACAGTGTCCTCTACCGGGAATTTCCACGCGGGGACATGGTTAAAGGGTCCGGAAGCCCGGGACGGGTGTCCGTGAAAATGGCATCAAATCAACTGGAGTAGAATTAGATCCCAGGAAGCTGCAGAGCTGTGTAAATGCGGAAAAGCCCCACTTTGCGCTGCAGACTAAGCACGGAAGTTCTGTCCACCAAAGGACCCCGGCGTCCTGTCCTGAAGCAGAACAAGGAAATGACGGCTGGGTTCCGCCAACGGGCACGTGGCTCTTTCAAGGTGAGTCAAGTGGTCCCCTTTCTCCTCTGATCCTTCCACATCTCAGTCGGGCCACAGAATTAAGATGCCCTGCTTCCTCGGAAAGAGCCATAAGCTCGTTCCAGTTCAACGGCATTGAAAGCTTTACAAAGGAAACAAGGTGAGCCCGGCTGCTAAGAGTCCCCCTTCCCTAACCAGACAGTTCGTAGAAACTGTATAAATATAGCCTCTCTCTTATCTCCCTTTCTGTTTGATAAACCTTGAGGCAGCACAGTCCTCATTTGCCCCAGAGGATACGCACGTGAGGATATTTGCCTTGGGCCAAATCTCACACAAAGTTTGATTCTGCAGCCAAAACGTAATAACCAGACACTTCACATGGAAATTCAGATTCTGAGCTTCTCCCGAAGAAAACCCACGAGCCCTGGCAACGCTGCACCCACGCTCCCACACGGTACAAGCGGGGGCTGACTAGTACCCACCTGCTGGCAACGAGGCCCACAGTCGGCTGTGCCCTACTCCCCTCCGCCATCTACTGTCCCGCACATTTGGCCAATTCGGCCATTTCTTTTCACTGCCTGGCCGCCACCAGCTTCTCGGTTTGTGAATCCTGTTTCTCCAGGCTCTTCTCCGGCTCTCTCCTCGGCCCACCGCTTCTGGAGAGATGCAGGCTCCTATTCGAGTGTGGGAAGCAAACTCGTACAAGTGGATCCACGCACAGCTGTCTAGGGATGGTGCGTGTGGCCCTGTGCCGTCCCACGGGCCGGAGGGTCGGCGAGGCCAGCACTCTGCTGCTGAGCTCCAGGCCCCAAGTTCAACGGCCTGTTCACATCTTTACTCAGACACCTCACAAGTGCTCCCAACTTCCTACACCCCAAACTGAATTCATTAGCCTCTCCTAAGAAAATGATTCCTTCCCCCAAGTCTCCCCGCACGACACCCGGTACTCAGGTACCCCTTCACCTCCCACATCTAAGCCAGAACCGAGTCCTGGATCCCTCCTCTCCCTCCCCCTCCCACTGCTGCCTTGTCCTCAGCACCTTGATCTTCACCTGGTACCGCCACAGTCCATCAAATTCATCTCCCTGCTTCCTTCCATCCCTTCTAACCCACGCCCTACAAAGAAGGCACAACATCCTACAAACAGTAAATCAATCACTTTCCTCCCCTACTCAAAACTCGTTACTCCCTTCCCCTGGAATAAAACCCAAGCTCCTCACCTCGGCTTATGAGTCCTGCACAGTGTGGCCCCGCCAACCCACCACCCCCACAAGCTAAACTCAACTGACACTGGCCCTCCTTTAGCTCCTCAGACACACCAAGTTCCTCCCTGCCTCAGGACCTTTGCACACACTATACCTTGTGCAAGGAACACTCTCCCCCCACTACCCAGAGAGACCAAGAAACAGAAGAAGGGCATCATTCCTCACTTTGCTGGCTCTGACACCTGCTCTAGGTCACAGGTGATAAGTCACATCCGCAGCAAGGCTCCCTTCCAACAGCTCTAAGTATTCTCTCAGCACGGCTGGTTTGGTTGAAATTGTGAGTTGTGAAATTTACGTTGTACGTCCAACAGGTGGGATCCCAGCCAGTCATCAGGTCTTGCCCCAGAGCCCAGGTGTCATTCCAGACTGCCGTCACCTGCCTCCCTGAGCCGCTCACAGCTCAGCAACGGTCACGCCAAACCATTCTTGTCTGCTCTGTGCCTCAGTGCTCCTGGAGCGCCATCAGGGCAGAAACTGTATTCATCCCGCCCCTCGTTACTTTATCAGCACTTAACGCAGCGCCTGGCCCCCAGCTGGTCTGCAACAAAGTATCTGCCAAAGGAAGGAGTCAGGAGATCTGAAAGCACTAAAGGTTTAGAACAAACTTTCTTCCAAGACCAGGTGATGTTCAAGAGGAAACACACACACACACACACACACACACACACACACACACACACACAAAATGCTAAACATGGCATATGCTTAAGATTTTAAATTTTATATGTAAAGAAATGACCTTGTACTAATTTTATTTTCGTATAAAGGGGAGCATAAAACCGCAAGGGATGCAGAAAAATGAAGTTTTATAGTGTGCAGTAAATAAAAAAAGAGAAGGGTGGGGCCCAATCATTGAGGGGGGAAGGAGCCGTGGTACAGAACAGAAATAGAAACAGATGTAGAGATAAGAGACAGATCAAGAGAGAAACCAGCAGAGGTATCGAGGCAAGGTACAAAACAGGGCTTCACTGCTCTTCTGGGAATGAAAGGGCACCCCCCCAGATTTCGAAAGGGGTTTTCACTCCACTTACAGGGTAATAGCATTTGTCTTAAGTCTCCTCTTCATTTTTCAAAGAAGCTTTTTAAAAAGGGACTTACTACATTCAAAATCAGTGGTTAGCACATCGCATTCTGAAAAGAACACAGTCTATTCAAATAATTTTTTTAAAAAAATACTCTACTCTGTATCTTTAGAGAATGTGGCCGCAAAGCTTGAAGTCATACACTGGGTTTTCAAAGTCACGAGCATGAAGAGGGAGGGCTCCTTGGGGGCCGTCAGAAGGAGGGGCGTGAACTTCAAGCACAGTTCAGCAGGGACTTTTGGGCTGCACGTCCAGCCTGTTCCCTTCTCTGGAACTTTCCATGGCCCCAGCCCTAAATGAATGGGTGAGCAGAGCCTAGCACTGCACATGGTCCAACCTCTCTGGCCAAGCCAATTGGACCAGTGGGCCTTCCCAAGCAGAGCCAGTTAGAACCTGCCCGAGAAATCACAGTTTGGGCCCCAAAAAGCCAGTGCGGTGCCAGCACATAAAACTGATAGGCAGGAGGTGTGGTCATTTTTCCTCCAGGCTTTCTCTGCCTGGTAAGAGTGTGGAGTCAGGGAAAGACGGTCTGAAGAGACCTGAAAAATCAGGAACGTTGTATAGCAGAGAGAGCCAGACCCGTGGGTCCAAATCCCAGGCCCATTCGACAGCTATGACCTTGAACAAGCTCCTTGACCTCTCCTTGACCTCACTGTAACCTGCTTTTAGGGCTCCTTTGAGGATTAAATAAATTAACACCTACAGCACTTGGAACAGAGGCTGACACACAGTAAATGCATGCTGAATGGGACCTGTTGTTATCCTTTTGCTCAACCGTAAGGCTGAGACTTTCTCGCTGTTTTGGACACACCACAGCCCAGAGTCTAGAACCAAGCCTGGTACACGGGAGTCCTCAAGTAATGCTCGTTGAGTGGTCAGGGAATGAAGATACAACACAGCCCTGAGAAGACAGAGGCCCTGGACAGAGTCTGCTGACTTTCTTCCTCATCTCAGCCCCTCCACCAACCGGGCAATCCTGGCCGGGGCTCCTCAACGCCTAAAATCAGGTCACGCTTCTTACCTGCTTTTCGTGTCTCAGGATAAAGCCAAACTCTCCCCGCTGGCTACCCAGGCCCTGCACACTCTGGCCCCTGCCTGCCTCCCTCCCCCTCCCTCCGGTCCTCTGGCTATATTGGCCGCCTCTGCTCCTCTAACGTGATTCCCTCTGCTGCCTTCTGCCTCCAGGCACTTGCACACGCAGCGGCTCCCCCTGAGCCCTCAGCCCCAGGCTGAGGGAAATCTTCACACGTTCTTCCCTCATTTCCACTGGCTCCTCCATTTCACATGCCCAGAGGCTCACGTTCTTTTCCTTTCTGCCACTTTGCTGCCGTTTGTACTTTTATCATTTGTGCGTGACGATTTAGTCGATGATTCTTGCTTCTAGACCATGAGCTCCTTGAAGAAAGAGATCATGGCTTCATTTTTACTCTTCGTTGTATTTTCGTATCAAGCACGGTACAGGGCAAAAAGCAGGGGCTCAACGAATACTTGCAGAATGAATAAATCCACTTGCTGAATGGACCGACTGTGACTGAACAGAGAAGTAAATTTGGGACCATTTTCAAGTCTGGCTTCTTTTGGAGTTGAGTCTCCTGGCCTGGTTTTGCAAGCGTAGCCTCCTTTTCTAATCGGCCATAAGAGGGCTTCTCTATCATTACTAAACACACAGACGAACTGTGATTCCAACATACAGACCAACAGCGCCCTCTGAGGAGTCCCCATCCTACAGTGGATGAGCCTAGACCAATAATGATACAAAGACTTCCTTTTCCAAAAAAGAAATTTTCATGCATGACGGAGTAAATGGTATCAGACCAGCTGTCCCGCCATAAGCCACTATAAATCAGGACAAACATATATAAGGCAACTCTTTTCAGGCATTTTTTTAGACAGCAGGCAGCATATGACTGTGGCCACTGAGGGAAAGGAAACCCAGGAGCCCACGTTCACTCCAGTTCTCTGCCTGAGGACCCCTTCCACACCACCAGCATGTAGTCACCTCCCCGACCAGGCATCCATAAAGGTTACTGACACAGGAGGGGCCATGGGAAACACCTTGGGCTTTCCACAGATCCACCATAACTAAATCAAGTCTCCACAAGTTGAAAGTGATCAGCCGGCTGCTGAAATGCTCTTTAAAGGAAGATAACAAAATCCAGAGTCTCAATATGTAAGCATGTTATCATTACAATGTTAGAATACAGTCGACAATCACTAGACATGCAAAGAAAAAGGAAAATGTGACTCAATGTCAAGGAAAAGAAACAATAAAGAGACACAGAGGGTGATGTTAGCTCTGGAAAAAGCAACTGCCAGGATGTGGAAGTCCCTATTATTATCATAAAAGTCCTTAACCAGGTGTATACACCCAAAGCACCGACGGAGATTTCAGAGATTTTGGACTTTTGTTTGTTTGCTGGTCTCAGCTCTACTCGTGTTATATAATTCCTCATTAAGTAGTTTCAGGGGATGCTTAGGAATCTGCATTTTTAACAACCTCTCTAGAGGGCTTTTATACATGCTACAGAAGATTCTTATCATCTAATACACCCACCTTAAGGCAAATGCAAATAAAAGTTAAACTTATATGTATTGAAGGTTCTGCTTAATTGAGTTGGTTGGTGGGCACCAAGCAGCACTCCCTGGTTGAATAGATTACACAATTAAGAAAGATAATTTCAACTCTAATTATTTTGCAGCAAAATGCATTCTTCTCTACTTATTTTGACCAAAAACAAAAACAAAAAACCTGAGGTTACATCAAAAGCCAGAGACATTAAAGACAATGATTAAGAAAAAACTGGAGGAAACGCTCATGGTATAATATTTTCAAAATCAGAACACCAATCACCATAACATTAAGCACATAAATGTATATCAACAGACACTGCCGTGTTTGAGAACAGAAAGAAGGCAACAAGCAATATATCAAAATGCTAATAATATTTACTTTGTGTGTAATTTTAATTTTCCCCTAGTTTTCTATACTTTACAAAAGTGTACAGATTTTCCTCACTGGACTCTCATCTGAAATTTAAACACAAAATAACAGCTTCAGAACCTTCTGTCAATACACAAACCCCTGGAAAACTCTAGCAATTTTTCAATCAGAAAGAGAAGGGAAGAAATAGCTTAAGAATATCATTTCTATCCTTATCCAGCTCAGGAAGACTTTCTTCTCTGGCCTCCGAGTAGCTGGACTTCTGATACTAGTTCCATCTCAAACTTCCCATCCGTCAGACAAGTAGGAGGTTGAGACACATACCACAATCCAACAAATAACAGACAGTGGCTGAGCAAAAAAAGATCACTCGGTGGAGATTGAAGGACACAAAAAGGAAAAGAATTCATGTTCGTACCTGAACGACGGGGTGGCCACCTGTTGGAGCTTTGACAGCCCCTCGACTGCCTTCTGTCTCATAATGGGCCCGGTGATGTGGCTTGGGCTGCACCTCAATCCGCAGCTCATAGGAGCCTGACTGGTGGGAGAGTGGCCACTCGAGTGGAGGGAGGGATGCGGTCACCGGGATACTGCAAGAGGAAATAGAATCAGTCATGTGTACAAGAAATCAGAACCAGTCAACCTGTACAATAAACGTAAATGGTCCCTTTTCTGAAAAATCATGTCCAGAGGGTATGAGAGTAAAGTACTGGCTGTTGGAGAGCACATATTTCTCAGACAGGGTAGGTAGGATTCTACACGTGATAAAGATCTTTTCCTTTGTTTTGTCTTCCATCCTTGATGAAAACAGCATGACTGACATCTTAGTTTATGAAGCTAATTTCATTACATGTGAGTTCTCATATTTCTAAATGCTATAATTCCTTTTTCTCTGGGAACTTTGAAGAGTACTACCTCCTTCCTCTAAAAATCACCCCTCACCCAGAATGTTCTCCCTTTCCAAAGGAGTGAGTATAGGAGAAGATACCCTGAAGTGGAAATCAGGGGCCCGCGTGGGTCACTGGTGATGCAGTGTGACTTTAGGCAAGCAATCTCACCTCTTCTATCTCCAGTGTCACAAAATATGTTTCAGCTCTTTCATTTCCAAGTTTGATGCTCTCAATTAAAAGCTGCGTTTAGGGAGAGACCATTTCCAGTCATGGCCATTGATCATCAGGACAAGTAAAGAACATCTCACCATAGAGAGGGGTCTGGTTTTGGTACGGATGAGTCAAACCACCCAGACCCCTAAATTTAAAGGACGAGTAAAAGTCAAGAACATGACTGGAGTCACCCACCCACGTTTAGGTCCAAGCTCCACCTCTAACTACGTTGAGCAGACGCCTCTATCTCCCTAGGTCTTAGTTTCCTCCATTGTGAAATGGGGCTACAGCAATCATATGAAGAGCTTAGCACAAGAACTACTCAAAAAATATTAGACTATAATTATGTTTCCCTGTACATACACTGCATACCTCAAAGTTGTCTCCTATAATCTAATTTACTTGTGGTTATGGTATTAGATATACAACCCTTTACATCTGAAGTTGTAATGACATCCATTAAGTTTCATTTTCTTACAGAATCTTAACCTTACCCAGCACACCCAACAGGTGCTTGACATATGGTTAGGATTATTTCATTTAAGAGTTGACCAAGGTCTTAATGATCTACCTAGACCATTCCTTCAGAGTCTCAGAGAACACAGATATCTTCCCAAGATTACAAGGCTCCAACTTATGTCTCTGGACTCTTAGTCCAGTGCTCCATGCTCGTCTCTATGCTACTAGAGATATGCTATTTCTTATCTTGCCAACTGACTTAAAACAGAGCCAGGAAAATATTTCATTTATAGAATGACTCTAGAACAACACTTGATATTTGATCAGTTCTCAGCGAATATTCAGTGAGTGGGTGGGTGGGTGGATGGATGGATAGATGGATGAGTGGATGAGCCGTTTTACTTCAAAGAAGCCCTGTACATTCAAAGTAGCTTCAAAGCTGCAAATGCATGGATTTGTGTCACTGTGTCCTGATTTTGCACATGGTGGCACCAATCATTAATCCAACCAGGATATTTCTTCTCCACTAAGCCCCGAGCTGCTGAAAACTGACATTATCAACTGGACTTAGTTAGGCATTTGCAGAGAAGCCAATTCCACCCTTTCTCCATCACAGCAGTACCAGGGGGAGATGCAGGGGAACGGCACCCCGAAAACTCCACCAGTGCTGGAACCCAACTGGAACATGCAGTCCAACTTAAAATTATGTCCTACGATAATTTTAAGCAAATCTCCATCTCTTCTTCACAACTAGATCACCTCCTGAAACCCCATCCCCACCCTTGCCCTGAAGTCTTAGTGGTCACCTGAGTTTCAATCTCAACGTGCCTTGCAGCTTCTGCCTACAGCCGAGGTGCTACGTGTTACATACTAACACTGTCACTGTGTATCCAAGTTCATTATTTTTTTAATTTGAAAAATAAGGCTCATTAAAAAAAAATCGCCTCACCCCTGTACTATCATCATCTAAAGTGTCAAAAAACTTCAGGGAGGAGAAGACCCAGTGGACTATCTCCAAGTATCAACTTCAAATTTTGTTTGGTTCCAGAATTAAGTCTTTGATGTCTACAATACAATCTTAAGAATGAGACCATCAGAACCAATGTGAAATTCTGCACTTGAACTCCAGCCCTCCGCTCCACACATCTGGAAACAAATATTATCATGAGACTTCCCTGAACATCCCATTCTCTCAATCTTACAGAAAATTCTTACAAATATCTCATCAGCTGGCACAAATTGGCCCTTGTAGGGACTGAAGCCGTCTGCCAGTATTCAGGAACCATTGGGATCAAGAATAGAGAAGGAACAGGGGACGCCTGGGGTGGCTCAGTGGTGAAGCGTCCAACTTCGGCTCAGGTCATGATCTCACAGTTCGGTATGTGAGTTCGAGCCTCGCCTGGAGCCTGCTTCATTTCTGTGTCTCCCTTTCTCTGCCCCTCCCTGACTTGCACTCTCTTTCTCTCTCTCTCAAAAATAAACATTAGAAAAAATTTTTTAAAGAAGAGAGAAGGAAGGATACACAATAAAGTCTTTATAAACAATAAGGTCTCAGACCAATGCAGCACAATCATACTTTATATTAGTGTTCCTCCCCAATCTCCATCATTAAATATATTTTGCAGACTGATCTGTAGCAGAAATGAGTCAAGAATTTGAGATTCTAAGTGTCCAACTCCGTCACTGACAAGCTGGGTGATCACAGGCACGTCCGCTCGCCTCACCAAGCCCAGGCTTCTCAACCTGCACCAGGAGCTAGCCTTGATCAGCATTTTCTACGGTGGCTCCACACGACTTTGGTCACAGAACTCAAAACTCCGGGGCCAAATGGCCTTTGAGATCACTGCACGTTCTGTCCACAGCTGGGAGTGGCCTCTGCATAAAGATATCTGTTTGTTAAAACTCAGAAACTCGTGTTTTAAGGAACACCCATGGACCTGTGATGGTGTTCTCAGAACCGCTTTAGAGGAAGAGCCAGACTGAAAGGCCTCCGTGGTCCAGTTTGGTCTGATGTGGGATAAGCAAGCCCCAGGGGACACAGCCTTTGACTACTCTCAGCCCATCAATCAAAACAGCTCTAACATAATCTATTTTGATATTCTATTTAAAAAAATATTTAAAAAAAGAAAGAAAGAAAAAGAAAAAAAAGGTTCCCATTTGCTATAACCAAACACTTTGATGAATCAACAGCCTCCGGCACCTGGGTGGCTCAGTAGGTTAAGCATCCAACTTTAGCTCAGGTCATGATCTCACTGCTCATGAGTTCGAGCCCCATGTCAGGTTCTGTGCTGACAGCTCAGAGCCTAGAGTCTGCTTCCAATTCTGTCTCCCTCTCTCTGCCCCTCCCCCACTCATGCTCTGTCTTTCTTTTTCTCTCTCTCACTCTCAAAAGTAAATAAACTTAAAATAAATTTAAAATAAAAAAAAAAAAGAATCAACAGCCTCATGCTATTACTGTCACCCCACGGTTTTCAAAGTGTCGAGATGATTTTTATTGTCGTTTTCAGGGAACGTCATGTGCTTCTAACCTGTGGACGCCTCATTTTTCTTAGCATCAAAATGAAGATGAAAACAATACCAACTAGATTTACTAGAGAATAAAACGATACATGGAAAAAACTTACAGTTGTGCCTGGCAGGTAGCAAGCACCCTCAAATGCTCATGATTATTATGGTCACTGTCATTACTCTAACCACCGCTAGAGCTCAATCTTCTAGGACAAGGCTTGTCCATGAGGAAGTACTTTCTAAAGTTCCTCCTAGGGGTGCCTGGGTGGCTCAGTCAGTTAAGCATCCAACTTCGGCTCAGGTCATGACCTCACGGTTCGTGGGTTCAAGCCCGCGTCGGGCTCTGTGCTGACAGCTCAGAGCTCAGAGCCTGGAGCCTGTTTCAGATTCTGTGTCTCCTTCTCTTTCTGACCCTCCCCTGTTCGCTTGCTCTCGCTCTCTCTCTCTCTCAGAAATAAAACATTAAAAAAAATTAAGTGCCTCCCTGATAAGAAGACCCCCCAAAAAAACAGCAGCTGCCCCTTTTTTTGCACTCTTACTTTGTTCAGGCTCCAGGCCAAGATTTTGATACATACCCTGTTAGCTTGCCAAACAAAATGAAAACACATAATGAGGTAGGGACTAACCCACAGGGAATGAACCAGGGTTTAGTACGGAGGTCCTGATCGATTAGCAATGTCTGCCTTGGGCAGGGCATCAGAAAGATGCTGGATGAGAAAGCGTGTCCTGCTTGACTAGCGATGCCTGTCCTGGGCACAGCAGGTGGGCGGCACCAGAAATGCCCATGATCACACAGCCCCACCCCCACCCCCCGGGGGTAGAACCAGGACTCAGGTCCCGTCCCGCGGGTCCCCAAGGCCTACACACCGCCATCGACACGCATCTGCCTCGGCTCGCCACGATTTTAACCTCCTCAAGGATTACGGCTCACGCTTTCTTTTTTCCTGGCCCTCCAGTCACAGCAGATGCCGGGAAACCCCGATTCCCCTTTGAGGAGGCCGGTGAACCCCACGTACGAAGGCTTGCTCTGCGCTCCCCATGATGTCCGCCCCACGGAGGCGGAACTTTTGGCCCGTCTGGCTCCCCACGGTCTCCCCCCAACACCCACAAACAGCAGGTGCTGGATGCACCCGGCAGGGCCGATGCACGAACAGCACGTGCTGCGGGGCAATGCCGGCGCGCAGCAGGTGCGCACGTGGAGACACACCCGCGGGCTGAGCCACGCCCCCCGTCCGGCAGCCCGGAAGAGGGAGGGCCTGGGCGCCGCCCCGACTCCGAGGCGCCACGCCCCCCGCCCCCCCCGCCCCCCGCGCCCCGCTCCCCGCTCACCTGCAGAGGGGGAGCGCCGGCACCAGCTGCTTGGGCCACGCGGGCGGCATCAGCAGGATGGACTCGGGGGCCGAGCCCCTCCTCTCGTCCTGCTCGCAGGGCCCCAGGAACTCCACGGCCGGGTACACGTGGCGCGGCAGGCCGGCCTTGGGCGCGGCGGCGGACGCGGGCGCGGGCTCGGGGCTGGTCTTCCACATCTTGGGGGGCACGCCGCACGGCGCGTCGGCGGCGAGGCTGCTGAGCGCGTCCATGAGGACGGCGGGGCCGGGCGCGCGGCCGGCGGGCGCGCCGCCGTCGTCCCGGGGCTGCGGCGAGGGGCTCCGCGAGCGCTGGGGCGAGGCTCCGGGCAGCGCGGCGAGCGGGGCCCCGGCGCAGGAGTGCCGCCGCTTGGCACCGGGCGACGACGAGCGGGAGGCCGGACGGGGCGCGGGCGAGTGGCGGCCCAGGCAGCTGTCCTCAGCGAGGCCGGTTCGAGGTGACATTATTGGCGAGGTTCTGGGGGAATAATGAGCAGGGATGTTTTGAAACTGGGGGCACAGGTCGTCGGGCCCGCCGTTATTGGGCGAGACGCAGGGCGAGGTGTAGGGGGAGAAGGTGTCGGAAATGAAGCTGGCAGAGGAGCCGCTGCTAGCGGGGCTCAAGCAAAGCGGCTCGCGGTAGCCCTCGAAGCCGGGCACGGGCAGCGTGAACCGCGGGCCGGCGGCGGCCACCCCGGCCGGGGGCGGCGGCTCGCCCAGCAGACCGGCGTCTCGGGGGGCGCGGAGGGGGCCCCCTGCCTGCATCAGTTCGTGAGACGGAGTGATCTCGATGCGCGGGCTCGGGCCCGAGCTCAGAAAGTTCTGCGGCCCCGCCCGATCGGGCTCTCCGAATCGGCCCGGGGGCTCGCCGGGGAGACTGGGGAGGGGGCTGTATGGCTTGAGGCCATAGTCCAGGACATCATCGGGGTATGCGAGTCCGGAGGGTGGGCTGGCGACATTATGTGCATTCGGTTCTTCTGGAAAGAGAAGGGGGGAGGGAGGGGTCTTTTTAAGCCTCTAAAACAGAACTCCCAGGCAGAGCAATCACAGATCGGGTTTGTCTCCTCTTTTTCTTTTTTCTTTTCTTTCTTTTTTTTTTTTTAATAATCCCCACCGTGCCAAACCCCCGAGCTGGGACCCCCTTCCCTCACCAGAGGAAAGGGAGGCCACTTCATCCCAGACTCCTCCAAGACAGAGATGGAAGCGGAAAGATTTGAGCAGGTGCACAGAGCACAGCTCGGTCAAGACATGCAGCGCTAGCCAGAGGCCTGCAGGGCGCCCCCGGCCAGCGACTAACAAACTTTTCGTTGGGGGGGCGGGACACCCTTGGAAGAAACGCACTTTCTGGCACCTTCTCTCACAGCTTCACGCCAGATCTACTGGAGACCGAAACAGCAGCTTTGTGAAGCAGCACTTACTTACCCTTATCTTTCCTCTTGTCTGGGGTTATTGGGTTTAAATGCTAGTCGCAAGTCATTCAACAGATTTCCTGCCCTCCCCCCCGGGGGGGGGTCAGGACCCACAGTCTGAAAACCATGGGCTAGGCTCCTTTCAACATTTTGCACGTTTGGTGCAACCCCGGGATGCAGCTCTGGAGCCCAAGGAGCTCTGGGTTCAAATCCCAGCCGCGCACACTCCAGTGTAAATAGTGGCTTAACTTAGAACCAGGACCCCCGAGTCATATCTGATCTTGGGCCATTTTGCAGATGAGGATACTGAGGGCCAGGGAAGGGAAGGGATGTGCCCAGAGACACGGAATTAGCAGGATGAGAAACCCCACAGACAGGCCCCTGGGCCCTCAAAAGGCAGAGCCGCGGCTAGTAGTAGTTTCCCAAACCATAAAATACAGTGAAGGCAGACGGACCAGATTTTTCTTCAGTAGCGGCCTCTGTCTCGCACTTCTGAGTCACGGCCAAAGGAGGCACACTGCAAAGTGGATTTATGGAGCAAAAGAGCTGTTCTTCCCAGTGCCCTGAGCCCCCTGCAAACCCCTCCACTAGGCAGAGGCTCCCCCTCCCACCTCCCTGCTGGGCCTTGGTTCAGCCTGACCCCTCTAAGACACCTCACTACACCCAATCCACAGTGAGTCAAGATGACCCTGTCAAAACAAAAGCTGCATTCACGTGTCTCTCTCTCTCCACCACAAGTCCCCTGGCCTAAGGCGCTGGCCATCCCCTCTCACCTGGACATCAGTCACCTCCTCCCTGGGCCCCCCACTTCTTTCCTCGCCCCCTCTGGTCTGTTCGCCATGCAGTAGCCTCTTGAAACGCCCGTCCGCACAACTTTAAAGGCTTCCCCAAATGAGATCTGAAGTCTATGCGCATGTCCCTGAGCCGTGGCCTGTCTCCCCATCCGTACCTGCCCCTGTATCCCAGCCTGACTCAGCAACAGCCCCGCTGACCTCCTTGCTATTCTTCAAGTACCTTCCGTCTTCAAGGTCCCAAGTGCTGTTCATTCTGCCAGAAACTCTCGCCCCAAGAGCTTCACACGGGTGCTTCCCTTAATTCCTTCATGTGTGTGTTCAGTCAACCCTTCCTTAGAGTGGCCTGTCAGAAAGACCCCACCCCTTTTCCCTAACACCTGTCACCAGTTCACACCACATCAGGTATCATCTGCTTAGGGACCCTCATCCTGATAGGTCAGGGGCGGGCAAACAGACGGAGTTTGTAAATAAAGTTTTATTGGAGGGCACCTATCCCTGTTTGCTTACATATGGTCTGTGGCTGTTTTTGCACTACAGCAGGAGGGTTGATGGGGCACCTGGGGGCTCAGTCAGTTGAGCGTCCGACTTTGGCTCAAGTCATGATCTCACAGTTCGTGAGTTCAAGCCCCGCATCAGGCTATGTGCTGACAGCTCAGAGCCTGCTTCGGATTCTGTGTCTCCGGCTCTCTCTGACCCTCCCCCCACTCATGCTCGCTCGCTCTCTCCCTCTCTCTCTCTCTCAAAAATAAACATCAATAGCAAAGTTGATAGTTGCGACAAACACTCGATGGCCCACAGAGCCAAAAATATCATCTGGCCCTTTATAGAAGACTGTGGCCCAAGTGCTAGACTCCAAGCTACACCCGTGTTGGGACTGTATCTACCAAGGTTCAGCCCTTTTTGCCAGATTCCTGGCACGAGCTGTCCATACGCATTTGCTGAGTGAGCCAACAACGGAAGAACCATGTCCAAGGTCTGGGCAGCCAGATAGGGGACTTCTTCCTACAGCTGTGTGACTGGCCCCTGCCTGGGGGAGCCGAGATCGCTGCACAGGTGACCCTCCTCCTCTTCGGTATCCTTTCCGGGCCATCCTGGGGTAAGCGCTGCCTGGTTTAGCTGAGCTGATCTCATGGGGTCCAGATGGTGCCCCCACCCCCACCCCCCTGCCAGGGTGAGAGCCCAGAAATGGCTTCTCATAGGCCTTAGGCTAAAAATGAACAATCTGAACTAGACCAGCCAGGCCAGGCCCTGCCGGCCACATCTAGCCTCACCTCTCTACTCTCCCTTGGGCTCCAGCCAAACTGGCTGTCTTTCTCTTCTTAGAAAGCACCTACCTTCTTTCTGCCTCAGGACCTTTGCATCTGCTATTCCCTCTAGCACAACAGCTCCTCCCCCACCCCACCCAGGCCCCTTCTCTACATAACGAAAGCCACTCATTCCTTCCAGCTAAAGCGTCATGGGCTGGGGAAGGCTTCCTGATCTCCGTGGCTAGATCAGAGGTCACACTTCTCTGTTCTGTCCATACACTTTCCAAAATTCCAAATGATAAACTGTGAAGTTAGTTATTTATTGTCTGCCTCTCTTCCAACCTCCAGCCCCACCCCTAACAACAGGAAATTCCATAAGGGCTCTCTCACCCCCTGGGGTATTCCTAGCACCTGGACAGCCCCACCCAAAAAATGTGTTGGTTGGCTGAATGAAAGGAAAAAATAGAGTTCAGAAAAGTCTATGTGAAATATTTAAACTACTACTCAAAGATGCTAATATCCAACCAAAACAGTAGAAAGATCTCACCTCAAGAGAGGGCAATTTGGTAATACCTACCAAAATTCCAACATACATCTCTTTGGAACCAAGCAATGTCACTTCAGAAATTTGTCCCGCAGGGGCACTAGGGGGCTCAGTCAATTAAGCAACTGACTTTGGCTCAGGCCATGATCTCACAGTTTATGGGTTCGAACCCCTCATCAGGCTGTACACTGACAGTGCAGAGCCTGCTTGGGATTCGTTCCCTGTCCTCTCTCTGCCCTTCCCCAACCTGTGCATGCGTGCACAAGCTCTCGCTCTCTCAAAAATAGATGAAACTTAAAATGTATCCTGCGATAAACCCTCATATGTGCAAAATGAAGTATGTGGAAAATTAGTTAATTTGGTAATCCCAAAAGACTGAAAGCAACCCAATGTCCATCAATTGTGGATGGGTTGAATTCTAGTTTCTTCAAATAATGAGCTATATAGGGGTGCCTGGGTGGCTCAGCTGGTTAAGCGTGTGACTCGGTTTCCACTCAGATCCTGACCTCATGGTTTGTGGCTCTGCGCTGACAGGGCAGAGCCTGCGTGGGATTCTCTGTCTCCCTCTCTCTCTGTCCTTCCCCAACTCATGCTTGCTGTCTCAAAATAAATAAACTTTAGAAAAGAAAAACAGGGCCACCTGGGTGGCTCAGTCATTAAGTATCCAACACCTGATTTCAGCTTAGGTCATGATCTCACAGTTCATGGTTCGAACCCACATCAGGCTCTGCACTGACAGCATGGAGCCTGCTTGAGATTCTCTCTCTCCCTCTCTCTCCTCTCTCAAAAATAAATAAACTTTAAAAAATTGTAAGCTGCTGTGAGGCACAGTTTATAGTAAATAAAATGTAAATGTTGAACAAAAACAAAAAACAATACAACTATATAAAGGGTGTAAGAAGTTCTTTCAGCCTTGATATGGAATGACCACAAGATAAAGTGCCAAAGAAAAGCAAGGTACATACAGTATGCATAGTACAAAAACACAGGATAAAAGAATGCGCTCGCATGCGCGTGCGCACACACAGCTGCTGGGTGCTTAGGCTCTCTCTGAAAGTTCTAGGTAACAGGGACTTCTTCCAGGAAAGGGAACTAAGCTCTCAGACAGTAGAGGCATGGCCAAAAAGAGATTCCGTTTTCTGCATTACCTTGAGAAAAGAAATACAATTCTCAAAAGAATCAGGTTTTTATTTTATTTTAAAGGGGATGGGGTATAACAGGATATATAGTAATGACACCTTGGTTTAAGAAGCAGGAAATTGAGACACAGCCTTATGCTGCAACTAGCTATGTGACCTGGGAAAAGACCCCCAGCCTGGCTCCGTGTCTCAACCTTCCTGTTAATAACAGGACAGCAGTAAACTGCGTCAGTTTCCCTGGTCCCTTCTGGCTGTGAAATCCTTTGATTTTTCTAGCTGGGGTCTGTAGGTTCTCAAGTTCTCAGTCAACAACACACGCACACGGACTCCTTCCTGGCAGGTAACGGAGCGCTGATTTTTATTCCAGCAAGAGATCACCATCAAGTCCACGTCCCACAGCATTCTGATAACCCGCTGCCCCGTGAACCAGCAAAACCAAACCACAGAAAATCTCTTTGCAGAAATTCTGGTCTCATCAGACAGAACCGCAGCACATCTTACCAAAACACCCCCTCTTCGGGCCTGATGGGAACAGTCACAGAAACTCGGCCCCGAAAACACACATCGCTCATGCTCGCTCATCGCTCACGCAAAACAGAAAGGCCGGTTTGCTGAGCAGAAGCATCCAAAGCATTTACACGGGATTTAATTAATCTAAGCAGCCAAGTTTTTCCGTTTTCTTTTCCTCTCAAGATTCTGTAAGTTTCAGAGAAAGCAGGGAGTTTGAAGGAAATTTATCATCATTCCATTCTCGGCCCCCTGGGGGTGGGACAGTAAGTATCCCAGACAAACAGCTCACCGTGAACGCGTTTCTTTAAGCAGCTATGGTTCTCCATTTCTCCGTTCACGACTGCACCCCCTCCCAGCGAGCCCCTGGGGGTCACGGCCATGCCCACACAGCACCCGGGCAAAGTTCGTTTCATCTCAGAACCACCAGATTTTCTCAGAAAGCGTTCCAAAAATCTTGTTGTTGGGTTGTTTTCACCACTTGCATGATCTTTGCTACAGCCACATACTGCCAGTAAATACTATTTACTTAATATTCTATTTAAATTCCCTCACCTAGTACTTTAATTTTTTTTTTCATTTTAAAAGGAAACTTTATACCACTACCACAAATGGAAAATCTGTGTCACCTCCATAAATAGAAGGAAGGGTAAAAACACAATAAAAATAAAAGTTACTGAATTCAAGGTTTGAGACGTTGTGGCCAGCCAAAGGCTCTACCTGGAGACCCACTCTTTCTCTGCCCCTGAATGTTCTCTTTTTATTGAGTTAGGACGTATATATATTCGGATTTTGAATATGTAGAGTTTGAGGAGTTTTGCCAAATGTTACACACCCTGGTAACCACAACCACAATAAAGCTATAGACCATTTCCACAACCCCAGTTAGCCTACCTTTTTTAAGGCTGGAGGTGGGGGTGGGGAGGGAAGAGCAAGTGCTAGAAAGACACAGTAACACCTAATAGACTCTACCTCGGACTAGTTCAAAGCCAAGTAGCGCTGCGAAAAAATGGTGCTCATTACATGCAATGCCCTCGCCAGTGGACCACGCAAGGCCACCTCACCTGCCATGGATCACCGCACTGGAGGCATCCGTACTCAGAGGGAGGAAAACGGGGGAAAGGCTGTGATGGGGGATTCAGAAGTCACTGCTCAAAGACCTCTGGGCCTCTATGATTTTGTACACACTGTTCCCTGAGCCTAGGACTCCCTTCCAAACCTATCCTCACTTCTAGCAAGCCATTATTTGTCCATCGACATTACACCTGGGCCACCTCCTCCTGAAGGCCCTCCTTGATTCCCTAGCCCAGATCAGAAAGCTCTTCTTCCGTGTTCCCAGAAAACCTGCACAATCACATAATGAAGTCTATCAATTGTCTCCCTAACGCACTGTGAGCTTTTTGAAGGCAGGAAGGGATCCTAAATCAAAAATGACAACAAATAATGAAAGCAGTGAACATTTATTGAGAACTTACCTGCCAGGGGCTGTGGTAAGCACATTACACATAGTGAGTTACTGCACCCTCACAACCACCTACGAGGTGGGCACTGGGTATTCCCCTTTTACAGACAAGGAAACTGAGATACAAGGAGCTAAAACTCCCAAAGTCCCACGCTCAAACCAGGGCAGACCAGACAGCACCATCAAGCAGCTGGCTGGGGACCCTTACCCTCGGAGCTAGCGGCATTCAGGGCTAGAGGATTCTTGGGGGGACGGCACACCTGGACTCCAACCACTAGATGCCAATAACATGCCCACTATGCTCTCGGCCGTGACAACCAAAAAGTCTCCAGGTATTGCCAGATTTGTCCCGCAGTCGGCACACCCGCTCCCCGCACCCCAGCTGAGAACCTGGCCCTGTGCAACGCTGGGGTCGCACGCGTGCCCTGCACACACAGGGGCCCAAAAGAGCGATGGAAGCAGTAACCCGGGAGTCAGGCCCTGAAACCCAGAATGCTTCAGAACCGAGGCATCTGCTCACCGTCAGCCCCCAGCAAGGAAATCACACCGCAGGTCCCGGCTCTCATCACCCTCCCTCCGCCGCTTCCCGGGGCTCCCACCAGCATCCAGGCTCCGCGAACGTCTGGGAGGTCTCCGGCCACTGCTGGCCACTCTGCAGGGGGAGGCTGCATCCCCACCTCAGTAAGGTGTCAGAGATCCGGGCCTCATGCAGCACAGGGTCAGGGGACCCCAGCTCCACTGCCCTGCCCCTGGACCGTGTGACCAGCAGGACCCCTGAGTCCTCGTGGATCACCCAGTGATGAAGTCAGTGAAGCACCAGCCTGATAGGTCTCCTAATCCAACCAAAGCCCAGAGCACACACAGTAAGCACTCAATAAACCAGGTCTATGAGTATATCATTATGATTACGATTGATTATGATTATGATTACGGAAAGAATGGCCTTTTAAATGAAACTTCCACCCTTTCTCTGCACTCACTGCTTTATTTTACAACAACTTGCCTGTGTGATACACACTAGCCCCCAATGCCTTCAAAAACATGAAAAAAAAGAAAGAAAGAAGCTCGGGCACCTAGCTGGCTGTCTCAGTGGAGTACATGACTCTTGATCTTGGGGTCATAAGTTGGAGCCCATGTTGGGTGTAGGACATACTTAAAAGACAGTAAGGGGCACCTGGGGTGGCTCAATCAGGTAGGCATCAGACTTCAGCTCAGGTCATGATCTCACAGTTGATGAGTTCGAGCCTCACATTGGGCTCTGTGCTGACAGCTCAGAGCCTGGAGCCTGCTTCGATTCTGTGTCTCTCTGTCCCTCCCCCACTCATGCTGTCTTTCTCTCTCTCTTGCTCTCTCGCTTTCTCTCTCTCAAAAATAAACCAAAAAAAGTGAAAGAAGAATGTTTTATGAAAATACGATGGATTAGTCAGTAGAGTAAAACCTTGGGTTGCAAGTAACCTATTCTGTGACAGATGAGCAAACATTATTAATAAATTGTAACTTGATAAGCAAGCAATATCTTGCAATAAGAGTTGTACGTGATGCCAAATGTCACATGATCACAACTGAGCTAATGGTTCTTGAGATTCACTTTGATACATGAGTGCTTTGGATTACAAGCATGTTTCCGGAACGAATTATGCTCACAAACCAAGGTTTTACTGTTCTTGAGAATGTTTTTCTATTAGCCTTCAGAAAATATGTGGATTAGGTCAAGAAGGTTTCCAACACCCCCTCTATTTTATGCTTTTACTCCTCGCCCCTCCCCGCCGTGCCCTCTGGGAGCTGATCGACTGGATCTTCCTGAAGTGTTAGGGACCCAGGGAGCTGCTTGCAGTAACAAAAATGATGATGGCTGATATGTCTATGCCACTTACTTTACACCAAGAACCACTGTGTATGCCTTTAATGTTGGTCTCACATTTTGAAGCAAATTTACCAATGGGGAAATGAGGCTCAGTGAGGGTGACTAACTTTCCCAAGGTCACACAGCTTCTAAGTGGCAGTCTGGCCCTTCTACCTCATGACCATTATTCTAGCCTGCCTATTGATGAAAGGGGCTATTTCTTGGATGGTGATACCTTAACCCCAACATCAGGGTTATGGAGCACCCACTGGGGAAATGAGGTACCCCAAGAACTGGAGCTGCTCTGGGGTGCCTGGGTGGCTCAGTCGGTTAGGCATCTGACTCTTGGTCTGGGCTCAGGTCATGATCTCGCAGTTCATGAGTTCGAGCCCCACATCGCACTGAGTGTGGAGCCTGCTTGGGATTCTCTCTCCCTCTCTCTCTCTGCCCCTCCTCTACTTGCTCTCTAAGTAAATTAATTAATTAATTTAAAAAATTTTTTTAAAGAATCGGAACTGCTCTGGGGGTTCCCATCAAGAGACAACTGACCACTAAGGACATGAATTCCTTTCTTCTGAAATACTCACAGTCCCTCCATTTGCCCCAGGATTGAGTCAAAGATTTATTTTAAAATCACCATCAGGCCACACGGCGGTTTCTGCCAGGGCCTCTCCTCCTGGGGCCTCTTCCAGGCCTGTTGCTCACCCCCGGGGACACACGGCCAAGTCTGAGGCCGCTGCTCGGTGCCAACCCACCAGCCAACAGATCGCTTTTGAAAAAAAAAAAGGAACAGCAAGAGAACATCTTCTCCGCCTAGAACTATGGGCGGGTGGAATTTTCAGGAAGCAGAATAGAATGACCAAAATAGAAACCCAGCTAGGGAACCGACACAGGGTCTGTCCTTCGGGGAAGGGGAGGGGAGGGGAGGGGAGGGGAGGGAGTTGGGGGAGAAGGAGAAACAGTGCCTTCAGGCCTGAGGGACTTGGAGGCAAGGAGCCAGGTCATGGCCCAGAAGCCAGACGCCCCTCGGGCTGGCAGCGGGGCCCCAGGGCTGTGGGCCGTCCCTGTCTGAGGCGGCAGACCCACCGCTCGATGAGCTCACACCCCAAGGTGGTGCGAGTCGCAGGCCCTGGGTTTGAGTCACCCAGTCTGTTGCCATGGCAACGCTCAGGATGCCACATCCTGGCACCACATAGTACAGGCGGGAAGGGGGAGAAGGTGGCAGGAACGAGCCCTGCCTCCCGCCACCCCACGACTCTCCTAACCTCCTGGCGGGGGGGGAGTGCGGGGGGGTTGCTGTGAACAGTCACCAAAAAGGGGCAGGAAGGGGAAGCTGTTTTGTCTGGTGGCCTGCGCTGCCTACAGCAAAGGCGTTCTCTGAAAAGCTGGAGGCCGCCTTCAAGATTCAGTGCTCAGCCAGCTTTCCCCAAAGCCCCCCAGACCCCTCGTGGCCCCACCACACGCACACAGGACAGGAGCTGGATTCCCCATGAATGAATCGTGTGTATTATAACGCCAGAGAATCAGGTGGTCGCATTCGTCACTCAAGAGAGGACACATACAGACGCAGGGCACGAAAGGTGAGAAATTCCATCCAGAGAAGTCAGGTCCAGAAACGGCAGCAAGGGAAGAAGGGCAGTTTCCCATCCTGTCTCGTCAGCGTGGAACCACTAGAAAAAGCCACCTTGGATGCTCCACTCTTTGCTGTCCTTGTCCCAGCTAAGACAGCCGTCTGCCACAGACGGGACAGAAAAGAAGGCTCCGTCCTGCTTCCCAGGCTGCCGGGAGGCCAGGCGCCCGGGACACAAGAGCTGGGACGATTTGCAGGCAATCAGCCTTCCCAACTGGCTGCCAGCGTGTCTGTCTGCAAACCCACAGGCAGACACACATTCCTTCTGGGGAGGGGTAGACGAGTGTGTGGAGTCCCCAACCCACATGCATCAAGGTCAGCTTTTGGACTGAAGCAGCAGAGCCTCTGAGCAGACACACGTCCTCACCTCCATCCTCAACTTGGGGTGCAAAGAACCACCTCCTGCCCATTCCATGGGCCCCTCCTATTTTCAAGAAGTTCAGAGACCTTCCTACTTTTATTCATTGGAATAGCTGACATTCACCGGGCTGCAAGCTTTCCCGTGTACCGTCTCCCTCTCTGCAGCTTACACCTCTCCCTGGGAAGCAGCTCTTATCAGGTCCTTTGTGTTACCGATGGAGAAACGGAGGCGTGAGAGTGCAGAGATTCAGCCCCAAGTCACAAGATCATCAGGGGCAGAGCTGGGGTTCAAACTGAGACCTCATTTAGGTGCAGGAAATTGCACGAGCGTGAAATGTACATCTCGTGCCTTTTTACATAGGCATGGACTTGGCTATATCCACCACTCGAGGTATAGAACATCCCCATTCCGCCCAAGGGTTCCCTTGCAGCCCTACCCAGCCAGTAACCCTAACGCAGGCGGGAGGCCTCACCCGGCCTGGCTTCTCACCAGAGACTGGGTTTGCCTGTTCTCGAACATCAGATAAGTGAGATCTTACAGGGTGCCCACATTTCGAGATTCACCCATGTAGTAGGCAGCCACGGTTTCCTTTTTAACCCCTTGCAGCTATGCCTCCCATAGGACGACACCATAATTTATTGTTAAGGAAGATGGCCATTTGACCTTGAACTTGATTTAGTGAGGTCCACTTCTAACAGGAGAGCCCATCTTTCCGCACGTGTCATGTGGTGCATGACAGACAGCAAGGCTCACCCAGCTTCCTCAACAAAACGAGAAGGAAAGATCCGGTCAGAACCAGAAATAGACCTCAGATAATCCTGCCTCAGAAACTGGGCTCCCCGTGGCTAAGCCACCTCTCTGTCAAAGGCCTGCACGAGGGGGCGAGGGGGCGTGGGCAGGGTCACACCTTCTAACCAAAAAAAAAAACGGCAAAGGCCCCTCCCCTTCGTGCCGGCCCCTCAAAGCCACACCCCAAGCCCCTGGAGCTGCCTGAAAAGCTGATTTTGCCACCTTTCCTCAAGCCAACTTGAAATCCAAGTGGAAACTTCCCCTTGAGAACAGCAGGGGCCCCTGAACTTGGCCAGGGGCAGAGATTTAAAATTAATACCTGATGGACTGACAGGTTCCTTATTTACACTTTCCCCCCCAGGTTTCACTTTGGTGCCACGCTCCCAGCGGCAGGCTCACTTGATCAGTGGCCCTGCCAACCCCAGCCATTCGTGACATTCCTCCTTTCTCTGGGGCAACAGAGGGGAGGTCCCCCTACTGCGGGTCTCGGACCTGCCTCCCACCTTCCTCTGAGCACACAGGTAAACAGCCCCTTTCTGGACTCTTTACAAAAACCATTACAGGCACTGTAGTAGATAAAGTTCTTCCCCTCGTTTACCATTTTCCCTTTGGCAGGCATGTCCAAGCAGGTTTGTTTTGATAAGGACCTTTGTAAATCCCAGGCTTTGCAGGCGACTTTCTTCTCTTCAGAAAGCTCACCCAGGCATGGCTCAATTAAAATTCACATGGGAAGGGCTGGCTTTTGGAAATGCATCTTAACTAAACCAGGCCCACTGGCGAAAACCGTTCTTCCCCCAAACCTCAGACGAGGAGGCAGGGAGAGTTCCAAATGCCAACTCAGAGGAAAAGCAATCTCTTGGTTCTGTTCATAGTTTGGCCTGCCTGGGAGATCTAGATCCCCTCCTCCACACCGAGGGCGGGGGGGAGGTATTGAAAATCCAAGGCAGAGGGCTTTGTATTGAAATGCTAGTTTATCAGAAATGAAAAGGACAGAGGAACCTGTTAAAAGACACTCCAGGAGGGGCACCTGGGTGGCTTAGTCAGTTAAGCATCCGACTTCAGCTCAGATCATGATCTTATGGCTTGTGAGGCCAAGCCTCACACGGGGCTCTGTGCTGACAGCTCAGAGCCTGGAGGCTGCTTCGGATTCTGTGTCTCCCTCTCTCTCTGCCTCTTCCCCACTCATGTTCTGTCTCTCGCTCTATCAAAAATTTAAAAAATAATAATTAGAAAAAGACACCCCAGGAATGCGACTGGCAGAGTCCTGCACAGGAGAACCGTACAAGCTGCCCTGGTTTCTTCGACCATTAGCAAGAGAACAGACTGATGGGGACGTTCCTCGAATAAGAGATGTAACGGTCCCCTCAACCAGATACAATGTGAAGATCTTGCTTGGATCTTGGTTCAAACAAGTTCACTGCAAAAAGATACTTGTGACACAAGCAGGAAATCTGCCAACAGACATTTGAAATGAAGTGTTATTGTGCTGTTTTAGGTTTGATGATGGCATTGGATTACCCTCCCCGCCCCCGCCCCAAGTCCTTATCTTTGAGAGCTACAGACTCAAAGATACTAGTTATTAACAAAATAATATACCATTTGGAATGTGAAAGGAACTGGGGGTGGGAGTGTAGAGAATATGGGGGGTGGGGGGAGGGATGGTGAAAGAAGAATGGCCCAATGCTGGGAATGATTTTTTTTTTAATTTTTTAAATGTTTGTTTATTTTTGAGAGAGAAAGAGAGAGAGAGAGCACACGGGGGAGGGGCAGAGAGTGAGGGAGACACAGAATCTGAAGCAGGCTCCAGGCTCTGCGCTGTCAGCACAGAGCCCGATGTGGGGCTCGAACTCACAAGCTGGGAGATCATGACCTGAGCCGAAGCCAGATGCTTAACTGACTGAGGCTCCCAGGCGCCCCCCTGATGCTGGGAATTATTGAAGCTGGGTGATGGGAACAAGAGAGTTAATCGTATTATCTCTCTGCTTCCTTGTTGTGGGAAAAGTTCATCAGACGAGTTCAGGAAAAAGTCAAAGGCCATTCTTCTTGTTTTGAGGGTATCCCTTGGTGGGCTCTGCTCCAGGGAAAGAAGCAGACAGCCCCAGCCCCTTCCCAGGAAGAGAGCCCCGGGGTCAAGTCTTGCCTTCTTCCCTGAGCGCAGTTTGAACAATCAGCAAAAACACAAACCTCATACCAGCCTGGGGAAGCTAAGTTTGGCCAGAGCTCTGCGAAGGCTGCGGCTATTTCCTGTGCTGGGGAGGAGAGCAGAAGGAAGTCCCTTCACGGGGGGAAGCCACAAGAATCCATCCCACTGCACAGGCTGCTCCTTCCTGGCCCAGGCTCAAGGGTCCCAGGGGGCCAGGGCAGGGACACCCGGGGAAACCCTGCCTCCCCCTAAGAGAGGCAGCCACAGGACAAACTCTAAGCCCTGGAGTCTGGACATTTGAGAAAGTTGTTGCAAATGGCCAAGTTCTAGAGCTGAGGCAGGAGCCACATGAGAGTTTTTTGACTCAGAATGCAAGGTGCATTAAGTTAGACAACTTTCTATAACGCCCACTCAAGCCTGGCAGCCAGGGCTCCTTTCCAAGGACCAGACTCTTCCCTATTCCTTCTCTTAAGGCTCAGAATTCACCCAAGGTGAAGATGGTCTCTTCCAAGGAGCCAATGCCCTCAGGAAGTCAGGAGCTGAAAGCTAGCTCAGAGCCCATCACCACTGTCAACCGCCGCCCAAGCTCCGCACAGCCCCGCCTCCCGGTGACCTCACTTCCGGCCCAGCAGGTGAGCACTGCCATCCCCCTCCCCACCGCACAGGTGAGAAAACACAAACCCAGAGAAGCAAAATCACATGCCCGGAGGCGGACCATTAATAAGGAATGATTATGCAACTTCTCATCCATTCATTTGGCAATTTCTTATTGTGCACTTACTAATGCCAGGTACTTTTACCGGCCAAGGTCACGCAGGTAGGAGCCGAGGAAGTCAGAATTTCAAGTCAGGGTTTTCTGATTTCAGATCTGGTGGTCTGACCCATGGCCTTTGGAGCTGCGGGAACAGGTACCCCAGGAGGCAAGCAAATTAATCCCCCAGGATGCAGAAAGCAATAGAAAAATAGCACAACTCCCATTTATTTCCTGTCCTTTACCATTTTTATTTTTGCTGCAGGAGTATAATCCCCTAAGGACAGCAGCAGACATAAAGTTGATATTTCTATAAATATCAAATCGAAGGGGTGAACGCACCCCGCGCTACCATACACGGGACCCCTCAGAGCCAGAGTCCGTGACATTCTGGCTGAGTTATAGTGCTGACAGCTGGGACTCGGGACCCCAACAGCCTGGGTTCAAGGCCTGCCATGCCATTTACCTCCGCGCGACTCAGCAAAGGCAATGGACCACCCTCCCTCAAAGAGTCTCACTTCACTGGTCCCAAGTGCAGCCAGGATTGAGGACCACGGGCCACAGGGCTGCCTTTTTCAAGTATATGCAGGATCAGAAGCCTTGGGAACCAAACCAAACAACACTGCTCTAACGTTCGCAGAGCCTCCCTCCCAATCGCCGCGACAAGTTAAAGAGGCCCTTTAACTTGGAAGCGTGGATGACATGAGTTCAGTAGTGAAGAATGATTAGGGCGACTTTCTCCCCACTTCCTCTGCCTCCCTGACAAGGGGACCGCTCAATCCTCGCCTTCGTTTCACCTTTCCAGCTGCACCTGGAGACGCTATTTGTACAAAGCAGGCTTAATAAGGCCTGTCCTTAACTGGACGCAGACGGCAACGTCTCTGAATGCCACATGTGTTTCAGCGAACCTGCTTGCTTAGGGTAGAGCTCTATTTTTAGTAAGCACCAAAAACACCCCATGATCCCAAAGCCCAGCACCTCATTTGCCCCTATTTGTTTACCAGGCCGTGTCCCACATTGGCCCCGGGGGCCAGGACCACATCTGATTGTCTCTATACCCGCCCCCCAGGGCCTGGCACGCAGCCAGCATTCAGCGAGTGTTTGCTGAAAGAATCAGGTTTTAATTGTCCCCTGTGAATGGGTTGAGAGCAGGTGTTCCTGAGTGGACGTGCAGGTGACTTGAGGGAAGGGGCTATGGCAGGGTCTGGGACTCTACCTGAAAATGCTCTAAAACGCACGTGGAGGGCAGGAGGGGGGGTGCAGGTTAGGGTTAGTCAGTCGTTATGCACATGTGCAGTGTGCACGAACAGGCTACGTGTGCACACGGGCGCTCCTACAGCGGGTGCGTGTAGGCTCGGTGGCTTTCGTCAGCCTTTCCAAGGGCTGCGACCCAACAAGTTTAGGGACCACCAGAATAGACTCCGCAAGCAATGGCCAGGAGTCGATCGGCCTTTCTGAAATGTCAAGGTTGGTGCCATTTGCATTTGCTGCCCAGGAAGTGAAGGAGGGACACACTAGACCCATGAGACCTCCCGGAAGTGATCACTCCCAATGGGTCAGTCCTCGATGGTCGCACCTCTGGAGGTGACGGGATTCCCAGTACCCATCCAGCTCTCCCAGTGTTTTATGCATTGAGAGAAGAATTCGTTTCACCGAATCCACAAGTACACACAGAGGAACTAAGCTTCTAATCTGTCCACTGACAATGCGTACAACTCTCTTCCCTCCACGATGAAGTTAGTAGCAGTGGTCAGGGCTCCCACAGCTTGGTCCCCATTCTTTGTTGCTTTTTTCAACTGAGGGAGACAGCGACGTGCAGGAAAAGTCTACTTTGCATGTCTCTAAAGCAAATTCGAAAACCAAGATAAATGAAGTGGGTGATTTCTTAGAAAGATACAGTGTACCAAAAGGCGCTCCAGTAGACACAAAGTACAAGCTAATTCCTACACACACCACAGAGAACGCAATCCTAGAACAACCTCATAAAAAGGCACCAGGCCCACATGGCTTCCCGGGGGAATTCTATCACAACTTTAGAAATGAGACAGTCCCAACAATACACACATTGTTCCTGGGCATAGAAAAGTAAAGAAATCCAAACCAAACAGCACACCAAAAAGGACACTACAGACAAGTCCCACTCGTGAATACCGCTGACAGGAATCTTAGATTGTATCAGACACTCAGCCCCGCCACTATAAGAAAATAGTAGTACACAGTGACTAAGTGGGGTTTAAGCCAGTAATTTTTCAATATTAAGAAATCTAATACAAGCGTAAGAGATCTAAGAAGAATAAAACCCTATTCTTTCACAGATCCTAAAAAGTCTAGGACATAATTCAACTCTCATTCCTCATCAAAACTCTCAAGAAAATCGTAATGGGTGGAAACTTTCTTAACATATTAAAACACATACACTTCGATCCTGAAGATGACACTTGAGTTATTCGGATAAGGTCAGAAATAAGTCAAGGGTGCCTACCATTTCTACTACTGTGTAGCAGGCTGCTGGAGGTATTAGTCAATGCAATTGGGCAAAAGAAACCCAGAGAAGCACAATTAGCTCAATGAGGGGAAGGGCTGGGTCTTATTCCCTAGTCTATATCCCCAGGATCTAACACAACAGGTGCTCAATAGTTAGCTGGATGAGTAAATGAATCATGGCTCACATTAACTGAGGCCAAGGGTGTAATAAAATGCTCATAACAAATCCTACCCTGTATTGATTCAAATAGGTCAAGCCATTCAAGGCCAATAAGCCTGTGAGAGTAGTATTATTTCAGCCATTTGATGGATAAGCAAACAAGGTCCAGAGAGGTTAAATGACTCACCCAGGATCACTCGGAGGGTAAATGTTTTAAATTCCAGTCTTGCCCAAGTGCTAGGCCCCTTACAAACAAACGGCTTTACACGGCTCTCATCAGACAAGAGAAGGGCGGACCCTCACACAGTGGTTCAGAATGCTGGCTCTGGAGGAAGCCAGCCAGGTTCAGCGTTCAGCTCTGCCATTTACCAGCTCTGCTCTCTTGGGAAGATTCCTCCACCTTTCTGCGCCTCAGTGGCTCCTCTGTAAAAGGAGGGGGACCACAGTGCCCACCTGCTAGGGTTGGCGGGTTATTACAGGAGCTCAAAGGCATCTGCTACAATGTTAGAGTTCCTTAAAACGAGCATCCAGTTTTCCCAAGATTTGTAAGTAGCATCATCAAGGTCTGAAAAATGCCTGTCCCATTAGCGGGCCCTTTCCTTCCTGGACTCTCGCCAAGCTCATGCACAGAGTTTAGGGTAGCTCTCGTGTGCATCGGCCAGTATATTGTCACCGGGGACAAAGCCCAACTGCAAGCTAAAGGCTGGTGTCAGCCCTTGGAGAGTTCCATCACTCAGGAGCAGAGAGGTGACCCCAGGGACATCCCGGGAAGCCAGAGCCAGACCCACATCTGGAAGAGCTCGCTTAGCCTCTCAAGGCTCACACCCGCTCTTCCCTTCCTCAGCCGTGATGCTTCTGTGCTGCCTACTTCCCAGCAAGGACTCATTCCTTACAGATTCCAGAGCGAACTCCCCACTCCGAACGGGGGAGGGGAGGGGCGCACATAGGAAATTCTTTCCAAAGAGCACAGTGTAGAAAGGAGTAGCTTTACGAGGGAGAAACCTGACAAGCACTACTATGGCTAAGTTGATCAAGGTCGATTATCAACAGTGATCAATCAGGTCGGTAATAGGTTTCCTTGATGTGATGTGATGGAAACAGTCACTTCACCTGTGCGGATTTCCTCTCTATAACCCGCGGCCCCGGTCTTTCCAGGAGAGAAACGTCAGAAAGACCCTAACTCGGGCACAGCCTACGGTATACCTAACTGGTGTTCCTCAAAACTATCAAGCTCATTAGGGGCGCCTGGGTGGCTTAGTCGGTTAAGCATCCGACTTTCGCTTGGGTCATGATCTCGCGGTTCGTGGGTTCGAGCCCCGCGTCGGGCTCTGTGCTGGCTGCCAGCTCAGACCTGGAGCCTGTTTCAGTCTGTGACTCCCTCTCTCTCTGACCCTCCCCTGCTCACGCTGTCTCTCTCTCTCTCCTAGAAATAAATAAAAATAATAAAAATAAAAACTTTAAAAAAAAACTATCAAGCTCATTAAAAAGCAAAACAAAACAGAAAACAAAAAAAACAAGGACCACCTGAATCTGAATAAAGTATGGACTTTAGTTCATCAAAATGCATCAATATTGGATCATGAATGATAACAAATATACCCATACTAATGTACGAGGTTAATAAAATGGGGACCCCGGTGCCCTGTACTGTCTTTATAACTTTTCTGTTAACCTAACACTGTTACCAAATAAATAAAGTTTGTTGGTTTTTTTTTTTTTTTTTTAATGATTCCAGGGCTTTCACTGTGGCCATTTAGACACCCATCTGGCGGCCACCAAGCACCACTTGCCAAGAAAAACTATAAAAAGTACCTCCCATCAGATTTGGCTTGGAAACTATTTCCCCGGAAATCTCCCCCGTGCAAAAAAAAAAAAAAAAGAGTTAGCTGATTGTGAATCTGGGAGGGGTGTGAGTATTAGTTCCCTGCAAAACATGACTTTAATCTTACCAAACAAAGACCACGGATGTTAAAGCAACCTTAAAGGGATCGCTTGCAGATTCTTAATTGTATCTTTTCAAAGCAAAGGATGGCCTCCAGATTGCAACTCCGAGAAGTCTGGTCTCTTTTGCTGGCTAATTATTTCCATCTCCAGCCAAAATACAGAATGATTACCCATTACCATCTTTGCTCGGGATCCAAGTCAAAGCAAAAGCCCCTCGCCTAAGTGGCCGGTGAAGACAGGGAGGGAAGGAAAGTGAACAGTTCCCGGTCACCTGCCTAACGCAGCACCTCTGGGAAACACCAAGCCCCCAAATCTCTGTGAAAAATCCTCCTACACCCAGCCCCTTCCTGCACTCCGGATGCGGCCAAGCCCCAGTGCATCTGGAAGTTACCAACAGGCCTGCCCCCGGAGGCTTCGACAAGCCCCGGGCTGGGCTGGGCTGTCAAAATCAGGAAGCCCGGTTGGGGTTTTTTTCTGTTTTTTCCAAGACAACCTGCTAACCAGAAAAATACAGCGAGGCTGAGCATGCGATCTCCTCCTCCTCCTCCTGACAAATGCTCTTGTTAACCATGTGAAGCGATGGCCCGGCCTGGGGAAGTCCCCGCCGCACAGGGCACTTCAACACACAGACTGACAGCTAGTTTAGACAGGAGTAGGCTTCTTCCTGAATCGAATCCACAGGCCAGCCTTCCCCCAAACCCCGCATCCCTCCATTAGGACCGTGGGGGCAAGGGATCACTGTTTAACAAAGCTCAAACTAATCCACTGAGGGGAACCCGCAAAGGCTGGCAGCAGACACCAAGGAGGAAACGGAGCGGGGGGGGCTTCCGAGCAGTGAAGTCACACCACCCTCCAGCATCAGATGCAGACAACCTCTTCATCAGTGTCAGGGCAAAGTCCCCAACAAACTCCCAGGCGCTGTTCGGAGGAGAATCCTGGCAAGCCCTCTCTGTGCCCCGGTTCCCTGCCGGCTAACTCTGCTCTCTGGCTTCCTCACAGCCTCCAACCGAGGCAGATCACTTCCTCTGCCCTCGACGACGACCCTGTAAGCTGGGGGCCAGCTGAGCCCCCTGCCACCTTCAGCTTGGCTACCGGCGACCCCAGGGAGGAGTCACGAGTGACGTGAGCCTGACGCCCCCTAAGGGTGGCGGCAGTCTCGGTTGCCTCCTGCCCTCCCTCTCACCTGCGGAGGCGCACCCCTCCCTCGGCTCCCCCCCCCCTTCCCCCGGGAACTGTGACATCGGGAGCACACAGGGGTCCCGTGTCCACTCCGCAGGCCCAAGCCCCCGCCCGGGCTCAGGGGGCCAGGCCGGGGGAGCCTCCACCGACCTTCGATAGGATTCAAATAGTCATAGTCGAAGAGGATGGAGAAGTCGAACTCGTCCTGGGGGCTGCCCGCGGGCTCCCGGCCTGGGGCGGCCCCGCCGTCGGGGTCGGGCTGCGGCTCCGGGGGGCCGTCCATGGCGCGCACAGCGGCGGGAGGGTGGCGGGGCCGGCGGGCGGGGGGCGGACGGGCGCGGCCTCGGCCTCCTCCCGGGCCCCTCGCTGCGGCTGCGGGGGCCGGAAGCGGGCCGGAGAGGCGGCGGGGCGGCTGTCCTCGCGGGGACGCACGCGGGCCCGGGGATGGCGCGCCGGCGCGGCGCAGCGGCTCCTGGACGCGCCCGGGGAGCAGAGCGGCGACGGCGGCGGCGCGAGCTTCCTGCTCCGGGAGGCACCTGTTGCGGCCCCGCGGAGGGGGGGCGGGGACAGGGCGGCCGGGCCGGCGGGGCGGGGCCGCCACCGGGGCCTCGGGGAGGGCGGAGGGCGGAGGGCGGAGGGCTGCCAGGCGCCGGGGAGGAAGGCGGCCGCCCGCCTGCCCGCTGCGGCCGCACGGCCCGGGGCCACGCCGGGGGCGGGCGGGCGGGGGGGGCACCGCCTGCCGCCCTCCCCGCGGCCCGGCCAGGCGGTGCGCTCTGCGGGACCCGGGACCGACCCGGAAAGCCCGCCGCTGCCCCTTGCAGTGCTGTCGCCCAGCTGATCGCAATCCGTTCCCTCCTGTCTCCTCTAAGCCGGGGAACCAAGCTCCTCCACCGCAGCCCGCGTCTGCAGGTGCCTCTGGGTGCCCACAGCTGTGGCGATACTGGCCGACGGTTCAGTCACCTGCACACCCCTGAACGCAGCTCCCCAGGACCTGAGAAAGAACCCGGGATACTCTGAGAGCACAAGCCTCACTCTAACATCCGTACCTCTATCATGCGCCTGGTGTCAGGGTCGCAGGGTGAACCAGACACTGACCACCTGCGAAGTTCAAGGTAGGGGAAGGCAGGCAGGAAGGGGGATAAACGAGAGAACAAAGATCATCATGAATAGTGTCGGAGGGTATCACCAGGGGTCTGGGGTAAGGGCTGGCTGTTGAGGAGCCTTTATTCTCTTGGGCGTTCAGGTAGGGCCTCTCTGGGAGGGTGACATTCAATGAACCTAACTGATCTGGGTGAAGAGGGGTTTGGGCAGCGGGAGCCCAAGGAATGAATGCTGAAGCGAGAAGGGGCTACTGTGTTGCCAGGAAAAGACGGGCGGTGTATTTGGAGAGGCGGGTGGGTAACAAGAACATCTGGGCGCTTGTTATAAACACAGGTCCCCGGGCCTCTCCCTGGAGCTTCTGGTCCTGTGAGTCTGGAGGAGAGGCTCAGGAGTGTATGTTTTTATTATTTTTTAATGCTTATTTATTTTTGAGAGAGACAGAGCACAAGTGGAGAAGGAGCAAGGAGGAGAGACACAGAATCTGAAGCAGGCTCTGGGCTCCCAGCTGTCAGCACAGAGCCCAACACGGGGCTCAAACTCGTGAACCATGAGATCGTGACCTGAGCCGAAGTCGGACGCTTAACCGACTGAGCCACCCAGGAATGTGTTTTTAAATAAGCACCGAACATGAATGTTATGAACAGGTACATTTGGGGAACGCTACATAGGAATCCAGTACCACCCCCATCCCCCATAAAACACTTCCAGGGGTCTTGGACCAAGTTAGGTGATGTCAGAAAATAGACTCATGGAGGCAGAAAGGGAGATCAGAACAGTGGTCTTCAACCCTTACAGCATGTTAGAATCACCTGGGACACTTGTTACATGTGCCCTGGATTCCCTCCAGCCCCCACGGAACCAGAATATCCAAAGTTCTTTTTTTTTTCCTCAGTGACCTCAGATGAATCCAAATTGCACCCAGTGTTGAGAATCTCTGGATCAGAAGATTAGATGGGAGAGGTTCAAGGCTTCCCAGAGAGCCACAACTTGACCTCACATGGGGAATGACTCAAATCCTTCCCTGTGTGCCAGAAAGAACTGAGAATGTGCATCCTTCACATTCTCACCGCTCTGCTCCGTGAAGGCATTTGTGCAAAGCTAGCAATCGCCATTCATTCCACAAAGATTTCCTGAGTACCTGCCAGGTACCTGACCCGGCCACAGATTTCGGGGATGCAGCCATCAACAGGACAGCATCCCGTCATCATGTGTGCATCCTGGAAGCAAAGAGAGACAGCAATGACGAGCGGTTTCCAAATTGCACCGAGACCCGTGGTTCTTAACCCAAGCTGTGCATCAGAATCACCCAGAGAGCTGTTGACAAATTCAATGGCTGGGCCCCACCGGAGACCAGTGATAATCAGAATGTCTGAACGCGGGGCCTGGGCATCGGGGTTTTGTAAGAGCTCCCCAGATGCGCCCAGTGTGTGGCCAGGGATGAGAAGCACTGGTTTAGACTCTCACTGCAGGGACCCGCGCCTGGCTTAGCACTGGCCAACTTCCAGGGTTCCGGAAACCAGAGTTTCTGGCTCTCAGAGCAGAAATGGTCCTCTTCATTGCTCCCTAATCCAACAAATGTTTTAGGGCATCTGATAAATGTAGGTGGAGGAGGGGAGAGGGATGACCCAGACTGGGACACTTGAGCCAGGAATCTAGAAGGAGATGGGTGCTCTATGTGGTCAGGGATAAACAAAGGAACCAGCCTGCCCTTACGCTGTAGGGAGAAAGAAGTGCTGCTGTCACCTTCACGTGTCCTTTCTCACCCCCCACCCATAATGATTAAATGCCTCTCATCAAGTGGGCATCTGTTGATTTTGCCTGCCTGGAATCATTGCCCGCTTGACAACAGCACCCAGGGCGCTCCTTTGGGAAACTACTCTTGACACAATTTTGGCAAAACTGTCAACCCAGTTGTCCTATCCTCCCCTGGGGGGGGGGGATGAATGACCCACGCCTGACCAGAGAATTTTGTCTCCTCTAGCCTATGAGACCTACTGAGGCAGAGGTCATGACTGCCCCATTCATACATGGCTTTCTGTCCAGTAGATGTGTGGATGGATAGATGGATGCATGGAAGAGTGGGTGTTTAGATGGATGCAGGATGCATGGATACGTGGAAGAGTGCGTGTTTGGATGGATGGATGGATGCATGCGTGCATGCATGGATGCCTAGATGGATGCATGGATGCATGGAAGAGTGGGTGTTTGGATGGATGCATGGATGGACGCAGGATGCATGCATGCATGGATGCCTAGATGGATGCATGGAAGAGTGGATGTTTGGATGGATTCATGGATGCTCGGATGGATGGAAGAGTGGATGTTTGGATGGATTAATCAGTACATGCCTAGATCAATTGATCAATCAATGGAAGAGTAGATGTTTGGATGATGGTAGATGGATCAATCAATAGCTCAATCGAAAAGTGGATGTTGGGAAGAGGGATGGAAGGGAAAAAGAGAGTTTAACTCTCCTGTGTGTATAAGTTCCTTAGATTTTTTTTAAGGCCTCCCCTCGCTGAGGGTTACTCTGGCCACTCGGTTTTAGAGCAAGAACCTCAATCGTTCCCCAAACAACACCCTCTCGAGATACCTGGCAAGGTGAGGCAATGACGGGGAGAGCACCTAATGACTGACAAATGCCACCAACACTTCAGCTTTAGGAAGGGTGGCTCAGGACATTCTAAGACTCTAGCTGCCTCAGTTGTTCCTCTGAGCAGAGGGTATATTTTAAAAGCTTCTAAGGTTTGTATTCTGCACCCACACAATCTGAATTCTTCCAAGGGAAGAGGTTCAGACTAGGCCCCGCCCCCAGTCTCTGCCGGAGGTGAGAGGCATTTCTTCTCCAAGGGCCACCTTGAAGCGTGGAGGGGTGGGTTGAGGGGAAAGACATAGTTTCAACTCCAAAATAATTAATTTGTGCTCTTAGGAGCAAGGACTAGGAGCAGAATGCATGACCTTTATGCATTCAGTGGCCATCCCAGGGGGCCGGGGGGTGGGGGCGGGGGGAGGCGCAGGGCAGAGGCCTTGACAGAGCAGCTCTGGCAACCTTCGCTCTGCCCTGCGGCTGACTCCTTGCAGAAGCCCTATAGCCCCTTCGGTTTTCTCCAGCCTTTCCCACACAAGGGCAAGGGGAAGTCAGGAAGCCCCCGAGGGCTTGAAACTTCTAGTCACACACCGTACTGTTCTGGCCCTGGTCCAGGAATTCAGCTCAATTCAACAAGCGTTGACCCTAACATATACCTGCACACTGAGGTAAGTGCCATGAAGGAGAAGCTGCTACAGGGCATGTATCAAGGAAGCCTGATGTAGACAGGAGTTCAGGGAAGGCAGCCCTAGGAGGTGATGTTCCAGCAGAGATCAGAAAGCCAATGAGGGAAGAGTGAGGGGCAGAATTAACAGCCAGCTGGCGAAGCATGTGTAAAGGTCCTGAGGCAGGAGGAAGTATGAAGTGTTGGCGAGACCGAAGGAAGACTGGAATGGCAGGTGCTCAGGATCCTGAAGGAAGGTGTAAGGTAAGGCTAGGGAGTAAGTGGGGGCCCTGGGCCATGTGGAGAATTCTAGACATAAGAGCAATGGGGAACAGAGGAAGAGGATCAGGTGCTGTGTGACAAGATCAAATTCAAGTTTTTTTTAAAACTTTTTTTAATGTTTTATTTATTTCTGAGAGAGAGAGAGAGAGAGGCAGAGAGAGACAGAGCATGAGCAGGGAAGGGTCAGAGAGAGAGGGAGACACAGAATCCGAAAGCAAGAGTCAGACGCTGAACCGACTGAGCCACCCAGGCGTCCCTACATGAGACCTATTTAAACCAAATAGGATTCATTCTTCGAAACTCAGAGTTACCCGGGCATCCTGCCCTCCGGCCGTGCCCCCAGCCCCTAGAACCATGCCCAGCACACGGCAGGCAGCACAAAAGGCAGATGAGGAAGGAAGGAGTGAAATAGAGCCCATCAGAGCTTCTCCTGGGAGATCAGTCCATACGTGAACTTGCTTCGGGAGGGGCACCTGGGGCCCCGCTTTCCTCAGTCCAATGGGACTTAAATTGTGTTTTGTACAATCAGCAGCCCCACCTCCCGCGTGGTTATGACACCTGTAATCATTTTTATAAGAGAAACGTCTCATCGGACGCAGTGGCTTCAGGGAAATTCTGCCCATACATGTTTTTTGTGAGAAAGAAAAAAAAAACTTCTAGAAATACATCCTGTTATAGAAAATATGTGCTTGGGGTTATTATAGCACATATTATATATGTGCTATATAATATATATGGAGGGACGCCTGGGTGGCTCAGCTGGTTGAGCATCCGACTCCTGACTTCGGCTCAGGTCATCGTCCCAGGGTCATTGGATGGAGCCCTGTGTTGGGCTCTGCACTGAGTGTGGAACCTGCTTGAGATGCTCTCTCTCTCCCTCTCTCTCTCTCCGCTTGTGTGCATACTCTCTCTCTTTCCCTCTCTAAAAAAATAAGACCAGTACATCTGAATTCAATCACCACTGCCCCCACCCCCACTGACCTCCCTGAAGGTCAATGGCACCCATAGTCCTGAACACATAAATGTCTGGCCAGGGATGGGGTGACCTTTTGGTGTAATAAGGAACATTCCAGAGCTGGGAGGCCCAGGATCCAATCCAAGTTCTTTCTCTAACTCACTCTGCAACTTTCAAGCCAGTCACCTGGCCTTTCTGTGCCTCAGTCTCTCCATCTGTAAGACGGGGGAGTGAACTGGATAATACCTGAGCCCTCGTTCTGGCTCTAATATTCCAGGCTTCTTTGATACTCCCCTGAGTGACAGGGCCATCCTCACGGGATACGACCTGTGAAGTGACGCAGGATCCCATGCTCAGGAGGACCCCACACTTAAGTTAATGCTCTGCTGTCGCTGCCTTAAGATTCTTAATTTTTAAACATGGGACTGCACACTTTCACTTTACCGGGTTCTGCAAAGTGATGCAGCCAGGCATGATGGCAGAACTCAATGACTAAGTCACAAATTGTCTTCACGAACTCCACATCTTGACAATGCCCGTCGTAATAAAAGCTTGATTACGAAATGTCGGCACTGAAACATTTTTTTGTCTAATCCAAAAAGTAGGAACATTCTTCACCAGATTCCAGAAACAGTCCTGCCTCAGCACCAAGCACCCTGGGATTATCACCCCACATGCTAATATGGTAATTTACAGATGGCTGCACTGGAACTCGAATTAGCCAACTGAGGCTAGAGTCAAGAAGCACCCAAAATCTCAGCAATGAAATAAACGGTATTTCCATAAAATGTTTTTAAAAATCGAAACGAATGGTTGGACATCCAAGTTCAGCTCAGGTCATGATCTCAGGGCTCATGAGTTCAAGCCCCACATCGGGCTCTGTGCTGACAGCTCGGAGCCTGGAGCTGCTTCGGATTCTGTGTCTCCCTCTCTCTTTGCCCCTTCCCTGCTCGTGCTCAGTCTCTCTCTCTCTCAAAAATAAATAAACATTAAAAAAGGGTTTTTTTAATTAAAAAAATCAAAATGGACGTAAAGAAAATCCGTGGCAAGAAAACTATTACAATTCTAACAAAGACAGAATTAGTATTCGTACCACACCGGAGTCTGAGACCAAAGGAAAAATGAGTAATACTGATCCTGTCTTCATTTAAAATTTTTATTCTTGTTTTGGTTTCACATGGATTTTTGACATTAATTTTGATTTTTAAAATATTACTCATCTCACTTATGGAGTCTTCTGTTTTTTCCCTCCTGCCTCCGAAGCCATTTTCAGGAATGAGCGCCTGATCAACTGGGTGAACAGTAAGATGGTTTGAGACCGGACTTCTACGCCACCCAGTCATCTACATCGTCTTTTTCTAAAATTTTTTTAATGTTTATTTATTTTTGAGACAGAGAGAGAGAGAGAGAGAGAGAGAGAGACAGTGTGAGTGGGGGAGGGGCAGAGAGAGAGGGAGACACGGAATCCAAAGACAGGCTCCAGGCTCTGAGCTGTCAGCACAGAGCCAGATGCGGGGCTTGAACCCACGAGCTATGAGATCATGACCTGAGCTGAGGTCAGAGGCCTAAACCACTGAGCCACTCAGGCAACCCCCGATGTTTCCAGTATCTTCTAAAACAAAAAGGAAGATCTGGCCACAGCAGGCCCACAGTCCCCCATGGACCAGTGCGCTGGAGCCGAGTCGGGTCTGCCCCCGTCAGAGGATTCTGTTGCTCGCAGGCCACCGCAGCCCCCACCCAGCTGCCCCGTGTCCCCGTGAGCTTGTGAGGTTGTGAACTTGAGACCTTGCTTCCGGGCTCTTGACTCCTCCAACCTGGTTCCTGCTCACCCAGTACGTCCTGTGTTTCTCTTCTTGATGCTTTGCTTCCTGGCACATCCCCTCTGCCTTCTGGAACTGATCCTTAGCAGGGGATCCTCTGGCAAACTCACCTTCCTCGTAAACCGCGGTCCCTCCCTTTCATTAACCAGCAGGTGCACCATCTTTCTGCCACGGGGCAGGGGCGCGGGGGGTGGGGGGGAGGCTTCATCTGCTGCTGAAGCAGAGCCTTAAAGGCAGGCAGCGGAGGGCTGGCCGGTTAGGGTACCGGGCATCGGTTGGTCTCTGCCCACCCCCCACAACCATGTCTCAGCCATCTGCCTTCTGCCTTTCTGTCACCCAGGCTGTCCCCCTAGATGACCGAGCCTCCCCACGATTGCGGTTCTCGCTTCCATTCTCTCCCTTGCTGTTGTCTCTGCAGACTAGAAGAGCTGTGGTCACCTCGTGCTCTTTGAAGTCGGGGAGCGATGGGGACAGCAGGTGACTTCGGGGACCTCGGAGCTCCCCTCCATCAGCTTCACACCCTGACCCCCCAAAAATGCACCTGGCATCTGCTCTTGCCCTCTCTCTCTGTCTCGCCTCTCTCTGTCAAAATGATCCCTAGATCTTACGGGAACTTGTCGCGATTTAGCATGTAAATGGCTCCACGGAGGATTGTCTCCCCGACTTTACGAAAAGAAAAATCTTTCTCTGACTTTCAGAAGCAAACGAGCACATCTTCTGTGTCTTGGGCTTTTCTCTGTAAGACCTAGCCGGGACCTTGTACCTGGGTCCCGGCCCACCTACACATGTCTGAACTCGCTGGGTGAGTGACGAGAGGTCGGTCACCCAGAACCCACGGGAAAGACCCCAGAGATCTGGCAGACAATGGGTTTATCCCCTTTAGGACAGACTTGAAGCTTATGAGGCTGAAGGAAAGTACTGGCTTGAATTTAAAACAATAAAATGGCAGCTAACATGAATTGATCACTTTCTATATATGCTGATAGCATCAGACATGATCCGTAAATCTCCAAGCAACGCCTCCCCGCGCCCCCCGCCCATGTGTAAGCATTACTATTATCCACTTCTCAGTTAAGGAAACTAGGCCCAGAGTAGGTTTTGAGTGTTACTTCTGCAGTCACACAAGCCACCACGGAAATGGTTTTGTCCCACACAAGTCTGATAGTCATTACTGAGCCACACTGTTCCTTGGTTATTAGCTAAGGGCGGATTTGCTAAGGGACATTTTGGACCAAGATGAAACGCCGAAAACAAGTCTTATGACTCCCAGTGATAGCAGAGGATGAAATAGGGGCCGAATTGGGGCATCTCGGCTGGACCGAGAGGAAGATGTGTCTGAAGTGGTTTGTATTAGTCACAAAATTAATGGCACCTCCCCCCATCGCCAAAAACAGGGACTGTTCTTGCAGGACCCTGGGGCTCAAGGGAACACAGTCTGGGGATCACAGAGGCTCAGACGTTACGGACCGGGAAGCACCACCTCTCCCCACCTCGCTTGCCCCTTGCGGGTCCCAGCCACCACCATCCCCCACCCAGGCCACCACCACGGCCTCTCAGGTGTATTCAGCACGAGAGGCTGTTCTGCACTGAACGGTCAGTGTGAGCTTTACAAGGATTAACGAGACCACACCCTCTGCTGCTTAAAATTCCCCGAATGCCTCCCCACGACCCTGAGAATGAACTTCAAGCTGCTCCCGCCCTGGCTTGCCTCCATGACCTCATCCCCTATCACACTCCCGGCCCTTTCGGGTCCACCGCACAGGCTTTCTCGCTGTTCGTCGGACGTTCCAAGAACATCTCTCTCCTCGGGGGCCTCTTCCTCCCGCCTGGATGCTCTTCCCCCGGATGTTTCACAGGCAGACCCCAGGCCACTCAGAAGGCAGTGAAGAAGCTCGTTAAAGAGAAAGGGGGCCATTCGGTCTGAATTAGCCATCTCTACTGTAGGGTCCCACTGTGTCTCTTCCCAAAAACGCGTTCAGTCGCTAAGCCCAGGTACCCGTAAATGTGGCCTCACTTGCAAACAGGGTCTTTGCAGATGTAATCAAGCTCTGGGATGAGCTCTCTAGAACCAAAGGCTCAAATCCAATGCCTGGTAGCCTTCGGCAAAAAGGAGGGACGCACACACAAGGAAGAAGGCCACGCAAGCAGAGGCCGAGAAGGGACAGTATGTCTACAAGCGGGGACTGCCAGGGGCCCCGGCAGCTGGACAGGCCAGGGGGTCCTCCCCGGAGCCTTCAGGGAGACCGTGGACCCGCCGACACTTCGACTTTAAACTTTTAGTCTCTGAAGCTGTGAGAGAATGGATTTCTGTTGTTTTAAGCCACCCAGTTTGTGGTAACTTGTGAGAGCAGCCATAGGAAACGAATACTTCCACGCACCACGCATGTGTGTGCACATACATGCATGCACATATGCATGCACACACGTATACATGCATACACACATATATACACACATGCATGTACCCATAGCCACACTCACATATGCATACATGCTCACGTACATGCACACACATACACCCACACACATGTACACATATACATGCATACCCATATATATGCACACGTGCATAAACATGTGTACACATTCATACATATATACATATGCGTACACACATGCATGCACATATACATACACACAGGCATACACAGGCACACACAGGCACACACAGGCATGCATGCATAGACACATACCCGTGTGTGCACACACATGCACACGTGTGCATGCGCACATGCACACATATACACATACGTGCACACATACATACACATATGCACTCACACATGTGTGCGCACGTGCATACACATGCAGACATGCATACACACGTACACGTGCATGCATACACATACGTGCATATACACGTACACATGCATGCACATATATATGCACACGTGCATACACATGCACACATAGATACACACATATACACTCACAGATGTGTGCACACATGCATACACATGCACACACATACACATGTACATGCGTGCACATATACACATGCATACACACATAAACATACACATGCATACACATGCACACACATACACGTATACATACATGCACATATACATGCACACATGCATACACATGCACACATACACACACATATACACTCACAGATGTGTGCACACATGCATACACATACACATATGCGTGTACATATATGTGCACATACATGCGCGCGTGCATACACACATGCACATGTACACAAGCATGCGCACGTACACATATGCACACATACCTATATACACACATGAGTACACATCCACACATACATGCATACACGCACACGTGCATATATACATGTACACGCATACACATGCATGCATATGTTAGTGCACACACACAGGCACACACACAAGCATACATGTTTACACCACGTCATTCCCAGCTATTCTCCTACTTCGGTCTCCCGCACTCGGCACCATCTGAAAGTATCTGGACACTCCCGGGCTCGCTTGCTTGCTGTCGCCTCATGAGGACAGACTGTCTCTCACTCACGGCTCTTTCCCCAGCGTCTGGGGCGGTAACCGGCACGCAGCAGACGCTCCAAAATTGTTGATGAAAGTGAACTCGATGGTCAAGGGAGCGTCTAAGAGGAGGTGAGAACGAGCTGGGCCCCGAGGGAAGGTGTGAAAGGAGGGGACACCAGGTGAACAGGCTGGCAGGGGCAGGGGCAGGGGGAAGGTCTGAGCGGCCCGTGTGCAGCAGGCACAGACTAGCTCCGGAAGCATCAGCAGTGCCAGCGATGGCAGCGCTGGAGTCACCAACGAGGCACCAACGGAGCCTTGGCCGCCGAGAGAGGCTCTGGGGAAGTGGGCCCCTGGACAAGCCCGTTGTGCTGGAGAGAACCGGACGGGCAGGGCCTGGGGGCCGCCCGAAGTTCCTGGGTGGCCTGGAAAGTCAAGGTGGAAGGAAGGAGAAGTCCCCAGCCCCCACCCCGCCCCAAACATCATGGAGGGTCCTTGTAGGGGGGTGCGGCCCCTCCCCCACTCAGTCTGGGCCCTGCTGGAGGAAGCGGGGAGGGGGTGAGGGGGGGAACATGACCGTGGGCCATTAGAGGCCAAGCTCTGGGCATCAACAAGGTCTGGGCTTGCCCTCAGAATGCCTTGACTACCCCCCTCCATTTCAGTTTCCTCATCACTCAACAGGGATCATATTCTATACCAGCCTCTTGGGGGCTTTGCGAGAAGCCGCTGAGAAAACACGGGAAAAGCGCTTGCCACACAGAGTGTGTATGAAAGAGAACACAGGTCACCTTGCTGTTACACTCATTCAGCCTCACATAACGGAGCCACAGGGCAGGGCGCACTGCATGCGGCCTGTGACGTAGCCGTGTGATGCTGGGGGGAGGGCGACCGTACCCCCTTGTGCAAGAAGGGCACGATAGCTCCCAGGCCAGTGTGAGGTTAGTGAGGCGGTGCATGGAAAACCCTCAGGAGGCTGCCCGGCCCACAGCTGGCAGTCGGCAAGTGGTGGCTGCCACCACGGTCTTTGGAGCTGATTCACTACAGACGACAACGTGAACGCGTGTGCCTGTTGGATGGCCCCGGGAGGACTCTTGTCGAGGTCACCAGCCTCGGGTGGGAAAATGCAAAAGTCAACGTCCACCATTGTCGTGAAAAGGAGGCCCGAGAGAGGGAAACAAAACAATGACACCTGCTCCAGAGTTTGTCTTAGTTCTGTGGCCCTAACAGATCACATCATCCGTCCGTCTGTCCATCCCTCCCTCCCTCCCTCCCTCCATCCATCCATCCATCCATCCATCCACCCAGCCATCCCTCTGTCCACCCGTTTAATACAAAAAACTACCGAGCACTCACTAAGCGCCAGGCACCATTCAAGGCACTGGGGCCACAGGAGTGAACAAGACAGTTATGGTTTCTGCTTCCTGGGGCTGAAGTCTTGAAAGAAGACATGAGCCAACATGGACAGTTACCCTCCGCCCCCCTCCCCCCGTGACCAACACAGGGCGGGGGCACCCAGTCCGTTCTGAGCAGAGTCTCAAATCCCTGTTCTAACAAAGGAACAAAAACGGAAACCTGCCTGGCCCTTTCCAGGTAAGATGTGAAACGCTCAGTGACTCGTGCACGTAGTAAGGGAGACGCAGCCAATAAGAAAGTGCACAAGAAAGCACTTGGCTATTGGTTTTTTAACTTGGATTTGGGCGGGGGGGCTGGAGGGTAAACACTGAGCTAGTGAATTAGACAGTAATAAGGACAGCAATTATTTTTAAGTGGGTACTTTGAGGGTCATATTGTTTATTAAAAGATTGACACTCTCCACAGATTAATAAATAATTGCCGTCCTCCCGTATTAGGGTTTCTGCTGCCTCGGGACCTTCCCTGCAACTCAGCAGATAAAGGGTTGAAGCCTGACCCAGCAGGGGAGTCTGTTGGGACCCTGCTTCTGCTGTTCTGATTGGTTGATGCCCAGTTGTTAAATATACTAGCTGTCACTCTACGTATTATTACCGTCATCCTTTTCAATGTGGGGTAATTGAGACACAGGGAAGTGAAGTTACCCGTACAAGGTCATGCAGCCAGCAAGGGGCAGAGCCAAGATTTAAACTCAGATCACTGGGATCTCAAGCTATTGACCCCTCTAGTGTAGAAATGTTCCGGCGCCCCACTGTAGTCACAGAAATAGACCTGGCCCCTGTCCTCAGGGGGCTTACAATCCAGTTAAGGAAAGTTTTTTTTTTTTTAATTTTTTTTTATGTTTTATTTATTTCTAGGAGAGAGAGAGAGACAGCGTGAGCAGGGGAGGGTCAGAGAGAGAGGGAGTGACAGACTGAAACAGGCTCCAGGCTCTGAGCTGGCAGTCAGCACAGAGCCCGACGTGGGGCTCGAACCCACGAACCGCGAGATCATGACCTAAGCGAAAGTCGGACGCTTCACCGACTAAGCCACCCAGGTGCCCCCAGTTAAGGAAAGTTTTTAATGAAGGTAGTCGGAGGAGCATCTGGAAAAATTAGTGCTTCTCTCTGAAGTTCTGGGAATGAGGGAGAGACCCGAAGGCCTTGGGGGGGAGGGGTCAGGGGGGGTCAGAGGGGGTGGGGGGGAGGACTGGAAGAGCTTCACCAGAAGGCCCTTGGAGCGGTCTCTGTCCAGTGCAGGCAGAAGGCAGTGCTCACAAGAGCTTTCTGGCCATCGTGGGGCCGTTCTTCCTCGAGCGGAAGTAGCAACATCATGATTTCGTTCTCCTGAGGCAAGGCAAAAAGCCCTCCCTGACTCACCCTGCAACTGAAACAAGCCAGCTGCTGCCTCAGTTTCCCCATCTCTAACAACGATGCCTGTTCCCTCCCCGCCCTCCCACACTTCTCTCTCTCCCTTCCGGGATATGTCAAAGAGCCATGTGGTGCTGGGAAAAGAGCCCAGGACCAGGGTCGGGTCTGCCTCAGTTTCCTCATCTGTCAAACAGTATGATAAAGAATTGCAGGAGGGTGCCTGGTGGCTTAGTCGGTTAAGCGTCCAGCTTTCGCTTAGGTCATGATCTCACGGTTCGTGGGTTCGAGCCCCGCGTCGGGCTCTGTGCTGACTGCCAGCTCAGAGCCTGGAGCCTGTTTCAGTCTGTGACTCCCTCTCTCTCTGACCCTCCCCTGCTCATGCTGTCTCTCTCTCTCTCTAGAAATAAATAAAAACATTAAAAAAAAAAAAAAGAATTGTAGGGGCACCTGGGTGGCTTAGTCGGTGAGCGTCCGACCTTCGCTTGGGTCATGATCTCGCGGTTCATGGGTTCGAGCCCCACGTCGGGCTCTGTGCTGACTGCCAGTTCGGAGCCTGGAGCCTATTTCAGAGTCTGTGTCTCCCTCTCTCTCTGACCCTCCCCTGCTCACGCTGTCTCTCTCTGTCTCCTAGAAATAAATAAAAATATTACAAAAAAAAAAGAATTGTAATAATTATCAATGAGCTCCAGGGGCGCCTGGGGGGCTCAGTCGGTTAAGCATCTGACTTCGGCTCAGGTCATGATCTCGTGGTCCGTGGGTTCGAGCCCCATGTTGGGCTCTCGGTGCTAACAGCTCAGAGCCTGCAGCCTGCTTTGATTCTGAGCCTCCCTCTCTCTCTGCCTCTCCCTCTCAAAAATAAACATTAAATTTTTTAAATATTAATGAGTTCCAGAGGCAACAGAGCATATGGTAGAGAGGCTGGATTCAAACTGTGGCTCTACCACTTCCCTGCTGGGCAACACTTGACCAGTTACAGTACCTCTCTGTGCCTCACTCCCCTCCTCCGTGAAGTAGACAATAACTGTACACTTACCACGCGTGTACACTTGCCCAGGAGATGAAATGGCTTAATGCTTCTAAAACACCGAGGCAGTGCCCAGTAGGTGTGCCCTCACCACCGTCATGTGCCAGGCATTGTGCTGCTAACCTGCTGTGTGACCTTAGGCAAAGTAGCTCTCATGGTCCTCAACTGTCCAGCAGTCATAACATTTAGTAATGAGCACGGAGGTACGCGTTTCGTGTGCATTTCACATGACGCTCGTGACGACCCCACTGGGTCATCACGATCATTATCCCCTTTTGCAGATGAGGAAACACACTTTATGAAGCATGATCTGAGCCCATCTGTGCCATTGGGAAACCCCAGTAACTTACAAAAGCACAGTGAGCGATTTAAAGCGTTGCGTCTCTTCAAAGAATTTTTGCTGTGAAATCCGGTTTCCATACCGAGATGTCACTGTTTTGCATCTTTACTGCAAAAGGAATCGCAGTCAATGTTTACCAAGTGCTGACTGCGAGCACGACACCATTGTAGGAGCTTTACCTGTGTCACCTCGCTGAATCTCTCAACAGGTTGTAAGGGAGATGCTATTATTGGCTCCATTTCACAGATGTGGAAACTCGGGCACAGAGAGGTTAAGTCACTTGCCCAAGATCACACAGCCACAATGTGGCAAAGCAGAAATCCGAATCCGAGCAGAAGACAGGGAGTTTGGGTCTGGGAGGGAGTAGAGCTCGCCCTGGGTTTGTTTATTCCTAAAATACTTTCCATCTTCCCGCTTCAGATAAAACTGAACACACCTCTTCCAGATCTTCAGTCTCTCCCAGGACCTTGACCCAACGCTGCCTGGCAAGGTCAGTATTTTCGTACCATGCAAATATTTCTATTCACTATTGTTAACCCCACCCATTTGCATGCACACCACAGGTCTATTCCTAGGATCACGGCAGGGCTGAGTTTAAAGGGGCGTTAGATCTTCCCTCAGGAGATCCCTAAGCAGGACATGGTGGAAGCGACTCACGCCAGCTGTCTTCGATGCCTGGAACTGCATCCTGTGTGCCCAGCTGCCTTGGCACGCTAAGCGTAGTTTGCCGGGAACAACGCGGTGCCCTGTCTCCCACACGCATACACTCGCAGCGGCACGCACAATCTCTGCACGCGAGAGTACGCTCCAGGGAGGCTATGCAATGCATGTGCACACCCAAAACACACGTGCTTCAAAACCCTGAGAGAGGAGTGAACTCACGAACCCAGAGCAGAGGTGTAGCCGCCTCAGCGAAGTGTGAGGCTTGTCGGACCACACAGTAAGACAGAAGCCCAGTTTCTCCTCTGAGCTCGCCCTCTCTCTTTCTGAACAGAGCTGGATGTGACATTACTCTGTCCCCTCCACCCCCACCATCACAACATCAAACGCCACTTTTCGGTTTGTATGACAGTAAAAACCAGCTCGTGTCCATAAGAGATCTGTCAGCCGGCCGAGCGTGTCATTTTTACAGATGATGCGATGTTAGTAATGTATTTTCGCCACTACTGTCATACGCTTGACCGCGAGCCGAGAACAGGATAAACTGGTACCAGTAAAAATGTTCAAAGCACTGGCAGGGTCTTGCTTTCCAAAGTGCGACTCAGCTAAAAATATATGTCACTGGGGTCTGCGGTGGCCAAGCACACCACTCACCAAACCCTAGGCATTTGGCCTCACTCTGATTAAAAAAAAAAAAAAAAAAAAAAAAAGCCCTTCAGGTTTATTTACTGAAATTGTCATTTCTTCTGCCCCAGAACTTTAATCAGCCACACAGAGCACAAAACCTACATTCAACTCCGATTTTATGACACGAGGCTAACTCCTCCTACGCAGATTTATTTCACTTAACTCTTGCGGTCCTGACCTCTGGCGGTGCCGGGGCGCAGCGGGGCTGGCCTGGGGGACAGCGCACCGCCGGGTTCCCTCCCCGCTCCGCTCGCGGGCCGCCGGGAGCCCTCCGCAATCCCAGCCAGACGGCCACTTTATATCATATTCTGACACGCGAAGCCCCTCCCGGAAGGTCCAAATAGTATGATTCCAGGGCTAATTCCACGAGGAGGGAGAAAGACAGACACCCGGAAAGCAGAGTGTAATCAGATCGCCAAACAAACTGATGGTACATTGCACTTAAAAGAGGAGCCGGGGGCTGCATCCATCAGGCACATCAAAAAGGGGGAAGGAAAGTTGTTCAAATGTCCCAGGCCATCTGCTACTCTAACTGTTAAAAAGCAAAATCCTCGTGTCTATATTATATAGTGGAATGCCAAGCGTGTTCTCCTAAAAGAAGAAAAAAAGCTAGACGATGAGGACGGTGATGATGGGGATGATGAAGCCAGTGGCATCCGCTGTCAAAAGCCCAGTGCCGAAATGGTTAAGCGCCGGCCGGTTAGTGGCAGGAGCCTCTCCCGCGGTCCCACGGAGGGGACCGTCCTTGGACCGACTCGCCCAGGGAATCCCGCCTCGGGACCCTTCGCTGCCCACGCCCAGCGGCCCAGGGCTGGCTCCCCGGCGTCCCCTCCTCGGCCGGGGCAGCGCCCCTCCCCTCCCGGCCGCTCTACCTGCGCGCCCCCAGGAGCCCGGGGTCCCCCGGGCCTCCCCGCGACCTGGGCCCGAAGCTGGAAACGCTGCGCGGGAGGAGCGAAAGGGACAGGGCTGGAAGGCGGGAGGAGGGAAAGACCGAGACACAGGAGGCGAGTGGCCCGCTTACCTTGGTCCACAGACCCCATGATGCGCAGGGGGTGGCAGGGCCCGTGTCTGAACGCAGCCTCTCTCTGCATGGGGCGCGGACGGGGGCTCGGCGCGCCGCGGGGGAGGGCCGGCCGGGCTACAGCATGCTCGCCGGGCGGGCGCGGGGCGCTGCGGGCGGCCGGGGGCTGCGGCCGGGGCTGCGGCTGCGGCTGCGGCTCGGGCTCCCCGCTCGGGCTCCGGCTCGGGCTCCGGCTCGGGCTCCGATTCCCGGCTCGGGCTCCGATTCCCGGCTCCGGCTCCGGCTCCCCGCTCGGGCTCCGGGCTCCCGCTCCCGGCTCCCGGCCCGGGGCTCCCGGCCCCCGGCTCCCGGCTCCCGGCCCGCGGCTCCCGGCTCCCGCTCCCGGCGCGGCTGGGCGCTCCGGCTTACTCGAGAGGGAACGCGACTTCCTTCCCCGCGCTCCGTGTTTATAGGCTTTCAATGCAGTAAAATAACGGGATTCCCTCACTGTTTCCTCCTGTTTATCCAGCGCCATGGAAACCGCTGGATCCAGGCCATCTCCAAAACTAAGGGCTTTCCTGCAAACTTCACAGTCAGGAATCCATGACGTCGCCTCCTCCGCGGCCAGCCAGCTCCGTGGCTCCCTCGGCCGCCAGCACAAGTCCCTGATTGTTCGGGAGAAAAGTCGGGGAGAGGGAGCAGAGGCGGGCGACGGCGAGGAGAAGGGTGGGGGCGCGCCGTCCGAGTGCGCCTCGGGAGCTCGCGTCTGCAAGGATCGCCTGCCCCCGCCGCCGCCGCTCTTAGCAACCCGCGCCCCGCGCCCCGACGCCCCCCGCTGTGCCAGCGGGCCTCTCGCCCTGAGCAAGGGCCCCGGGCTCATACCTCCACCCCAGGTGCTCAGGGCCCCTGGACACTGACCCAAGGGCCCCTCCAGGTCCCTCGGGGACCCTGGCTGCCCAAATTTGTTGTTTGCAAGGATGGTGGGGAGGAGGAAGGGAGGAGGGGGGAGGGGAGAAGGAGGGAAAAGAAATAAATAACGGTGCCTGTGTCAACTCTCCAACTCCAAGATTTTTTTTTCAAAGAGTTTATTTTTAGATTCATTTAGAAAACCCAAGGTTTCCAGTGATGCTCAAAGGCTCCAGCAAGAATGAAATGGCCAAAGAGACCCGGGAACCAGGCAACCCATGTGTTTACACATGCTCTGAATAAACAGGAAGATAAAGGGAATGGATGTCATGAACTTTGCACGGTGTCCCGAAGAAGGTCCGTGGGATGCCACGCGTGGCTCCCATCAAGAGGCCACAGACCCCAGGTGGCAGGCGGGGGTGGGGGAAGTGCCACTGTCAGGATGCTCCTGGTCCAACACAGCCCAGCTCTGCCTCTACCTGCGTGCAGGGGTGGGGGCAGGGGGAGATCCTGGGCCCACAGAGAAAGCCAGCTTTGAAAATGGCCATTTCAGACACTGTTGATAAAACCGTGGGTAGCACAGGGGCTGGTGACTCATCAGCACCCTCACCCCCTCACAGACCGGCTGGAACTTTGAGAGCCACTGCAAGGGACTCTCTCCATCCAAGAGACCACTGTCTTCCAGGCCTCGGCCCGGGACAGCCTCGCTGAGCTCCCAGGCGTGACCACTTCTGCTGCAGATGCTGTTCCTCAAGGAGCAACCGGGAAAAGCCGCCACCCCCACCCGGCCTCCCGAGCCGCCGGGCCTGGAAGCCTGCATCGACCAGCACAGCGTCCGGCAGCAGGACTTAAGTGACTTAAGTGACACTGCTCCCCCCAAGAGCAGCCACACCTGTCCACCTGATGCTTGTGCCCCCAGGGCCGTGTGTCACCTTGCCTTGAATTCCTTGCCGCCAGCCTGCAAGCAGGGGGTCCTCTCCCCCCGTTTCCAAAAGGGAAACTGAGGCACATTGAAGGCAGATGACTTGCCTGTTGCTTGACTTGGCAAATACGGGGCCGCAGCCCGTGAGGCCAGGGAGGAGAGTCTTTGCCGTGCACCTCCCGAGGAAGCCCCACTCCCTGAGGAGTCTGCGCCCCATCGTCTGCGGCAAGAACAGGGTGACCAGCCGCCCTGGTTTGTGAGTGCTGAGGGACTTCCCGGGATGCAGGACTTTCACTTTTTAAACTGGGGCAGTCCTGGGCAGGCTGCACGGCTGGCCACCCGAGGCATGAACACCCGTCGGCACTCCACTGCCTTTTGCGATCCAGGCGGCAGGCAGGGTGGTGGACCACTGTCTTGTGCAGATGCTCGCTCTACTTAGAAATCCTCTGACTCCCCAGCCCTAAATTTGGCACCTACTACGTGGCTGGCCCTGAGTTAGACTCATCCGTCGACACCTGCTCTGGACTCTCTGCAAAATGATGCCCTGACACTGGAGGTGTTAGCCCTGTGCTGCCTGAGATGGTAGCCGCTAGCCACACGCAGCTATTAAAATCCAAAATAACTAACAGTTAAATAAAGCATAAACACCAGTCCTTTGGTGCATGAGCCACATGTGGCCATTTGCTACCGAGTTTGGACAGTGCAGAGTAGAGCACTCCCATCGAACTGTAGAAAGTTCTAGCGGGCAGCACCGGGTTGGATGACCTGAGAGGCAGGATCAAGGGCAGGCTCTAGAATCACACTATTGGCTCTGTGACAGTCACTTACCTACTCTGTCATATGGGGCCACTATCAATGCCTTGCTCGGAGCTGATGTAAGGATGTGATGCTAAGAACAGTACAGCCATATAATAAGTGCTAAAAATAAAGACGAAAACAAAACAAACCTTCCCATGGTCAAGTTGTGAGTAGTGTGAAAGCCAGTACTGACCCTATTTGACCCCATAGTCCGTGCCCTCCGCCTCCCAATGCCTCCGTTTATGAAACAGCTGTGCTCCAGGAGCCCAAGGGGCTCAGCTGAGTGTCCGACTTCAGCTCAGGTCATGATCTCATTGTTCACGGGTTCAGGCCCCACACCGGGCTCTGTGCTGACAGCTCAGAACCCGGAACCTGCTTCGGATTCTGCGTCTCCCTCTCTCTCTGCCCCTCCCCCGCTTGCACTCTGTCTCTCTGTCTCTCTCAAAAAAAATAATGAAAACATTAAACAATTTTTAAAAAAGAAAGAAAGAAACAGTTATGCTGTCCAGACCACGCAAGCAAGAGGCTCTTTGCAGGATCTCGTTTGTTTCACCTTCCCACTGGGCGTGGTGCTGTGAGCCCCATTTACAGATGAGCAAACTGAGGCTCGCTGAGTTGATGTTCATGCAACCGGCCTGGACCCGACCTCAACTCCGTCTGGCAACAAAGCCCGTGTTTTTGGCACCACAGCCCCTGCTCCCAGAGGCCTCCTGGGGAGCCAGGGCCCTAGAGGCCGGCAGCAAGGCCGGGAACTCGCGCACACTGGGTCCTCTTCTGCCAGACTCATTATCGGGGATAATTTTAGGCTCAGTCCCACCCAGGCTCGGGCCTCAGAGGCGAGCCCAGATGCCCACAGGTGCCCAGCACGGCCGCGAGGGGGCCGCCTGTTGGAGCCGGGCAGAATCGACATTCGCCACATTTTTGCGGAGCCCACTCTTTGTCACAGTTAAGCATTTTTCCCTTTTAAAGCACTTTAACACTGCAAGGAACGGAGCCGGGGGAGTCGCAGCTGAGTCACCTAATTTGCCCTTATGGGCTGCAGCTTTCGGCTTCTTAGTTTAGCTATTCGGTTCCTCAGACAATTTCTTTCCTCTCCCGGTGCCAGGGCAAGAAATATTTTGTCCTTTTGAACTGAACCACCCACTGTTTTTCACTTCTCTCGAGCACTCTCCCTTTTTTTAAGGGAGGCTCCGAGGGGGGTGGGTGGGGAGCTTCCGCCCACTAAATTATCCACGAAAACTCCCAAAATAGAAGCTGTCAGCTGGGGTGGTAACCGGCCAGCATATGAGGAAAAAGCGAAAAAGAAGCTGAATCAAAGCAAATAGAAGGCGTCCAGGTGGCCACGGGGAGACTGTAAGACATCTGGGTTGCAGGAGACCTTGAATCACCGGGGAAGCCTTTTATTAGACTCTTCTCCCCAACAGCCTTGTAAATAAGAGACGCAGGTATTTCTGCTGAGACACCACTTACCGGTGCTGCCTGGACAACTGATTCGACACCAATATTTAGAAGGATTTTTCCTGAGGGCACAATCACCGGCCTTCCTGCTGCATTTAATTTTTTTAATGTTTATTTATTCTTGAGAGAGAAAAGATACAAGTGGGGGAGGGGCTGAGAGAGAGAGACACAGAATCCGAACCAGGTTCCAGGCTCCGAGCTGTCAGCACAGAGCCCGACGCGGGGCTCGAACCCACGAACCGCGAGATCGTGACCTGAGCCGAAGTCAGAGGCTTAACCGACTGAGCCACTCAGGTGCCTTGATCCTCCTGCTGCATTAGCCCAATGGTCACCTCCGCCTGTCGGGCACCTTGATCTACAGCCCCTGCTTGGCTGACGGACCGCAGCTGAGAATTGGACTGGAGATCCCAAGGACAGAAAGTGGGGCAGACGCAGGTCTATGAAAACCAGAATTCCAAGGTTTGTTGTCACCGCCATGTGGACATTTACTGAGCACTTACTATGTGGCAGGGTTGACCTCATTGAATCCTCACCACAACCCTGTGATTAGTATTTTACAGACGGAGAGGCTGCAGCACAGAGAGGTTATGCGGCTCGCTCCAGGCTGCACAGCCACTAGGTGGCAGAGGTGAGATGATTTGAACCCCAAACCACCGGGTTTACTGGAGCCCATGTTCTTTTTTTCTTTTTTTTTTTTTTTAAGTTTATTTATTTATTTATTTTGAAAGTGAGAAAGCACGGAAGGGGCAGAATGAAAGGGAGGATCCCAAGCAAGCTCCGTGCTGTCAGCACAGAGCCAGATGCGGGGCTCGAACCCACAAACTAGGGGATCATGCCCTGAGCCGAAGTCGGACACTTACCCGACTGAGCCGCCCAGGCGCCCCTTAGAGCCCATGTTCTCACCCGCTAGGCGACACTGCCTCTCATTTGCTCTGAGAAACTTCCCCACCAGGTACCTATTCACCTACCAGCAGACGCCACACACCTGGCACTGCTCAGTGGTGGGAATGGGGTGAGGGACACAACGGGGGATGTGGCCTTGGTAAGGGCCCCACAATGCCGAGCGGGCAGCGGTGAACTACAGCAGCAGAGAACTGTCCGCGGGGCCCATGGAATTCTAGAGACCTCCCGGAGGGTGGTCGGTGGGGCTGGGGGAGCTTTGACCAGGCGTCTCTGCTTCCCAGCTGCCTCATCCAGGACACTGGTGGCTGTCATCCTTAACTCTGTCCCTCCCTCCGCCGCCCCACCTTCCCTCCTAAAGAGCTCTTGAATCCACCCAGCTCTCCTCCTGCCCCCACACCCCCCACTGCCAGCCCTGCTGGGGCGCCTCATGTCTCCCCCTCACCCTTTCCTCCATGACCTTCCCTAAACTTCAGAATCTCAAGGGCACAGCCCATGATGACATTCTCCCCTGCTTAAAACCCTCCACTGGCAGGGGGCCACCTGAGTGGCTCAGTCGGTTAAGTATCCAACTTCAGCTCAGGTCATGATCTCAGGTTCATGGGTTCGAGCCCTGTGTCGGGCTCTGGGCTGACTGCCAGCTCAGAGCCTGGAGCCTGTTTCAGTCTGTGACTCCCTCTCTCTCTGACCCTCCCCTGCTCACACTGTCTCTCTCTCTCTCAGAAATATAAATAAATAAATAAATAAATAAAACCCTCCACTGGGATCTAATCACCTTCAGAACAGAGTCCAGAATCCTGTGCGCACCTTGAAGACCGATAAAATCTTCCCTCCTCACCCCTTCCAGCCTCAGCACTCACCTCTTAGCCCCCTGAACCCATGTTCCTGCCCCCGGAAATGCTCAGAGCCGCAGGTCCTCTGCGTCCCTCCCCCGAGCACACCGCTCTCTCGTCTCCTGTCCCCGTCCCCCTCCCCACCGGGGATGTTCCCCGGCCTCCGGGCCGCCCAGGGGACGTGAGAGGCCGAAGACACTGCATCTCGTGCGGCCGCAGTGCAAGGGCCCCGCAGCACACGCGCTCAGTAACTGCAGGAAAGTGACCCCTGTTTTGCCACCACAGACAGCAGTCACACGGGCTCCCAGATCAGCCAGAAAGTCCGTTTCAGAGGCTCCCGGCCTCCCCGGCGGCCTCCCGGCCAGCGTGCCGCAGGGTCCCGGGGTGCCCTGCTCTGTGCCCTGCCGGGTGCCGCAGCGGCGCCCACATGTGGCTTCAGCCCCAGGTCTAAGCACATGGCTTCCGCCTTGCGCTCTCGGGCCCCTCCCCCCGCGGCCCTGCTGCCATCTTGGAGGGACACTCAAGCAGCCGTCTGGAGGTCCCCGTGGTGAGGAACCGAGGTCCCCTGCCAAGGGCCACACCTTCAGACGAGGTGGCCCCGTCACCCACCTCAGCTGCTCCCGACCCACAGACACGGTGAGATAATTCACACTTGTTTGGTTTTTTTCAAGCCACTAAGTTTGGACGGAACAAAGGCCCGAACACAATGGCTTCCAAGACCCCGGCCTGCCCATTCGTCTGACCCCACGCCCCTCGCTGTCCCCTCCCGGCCTCCCCAGCCTCCCCCGGCCTCCCCGGCCCCACCTCATGGCCTTTCTCCTGCCTTCCCCGCTGTGACCCCCAGTGCGGCTTCCGAAGTCCTCTCCGTCCTGGTTCTCAAGTCCCCCTGTGAACACATTCTTCTACGACCCTCATCTCCGAAATCGGCTCGTCAGCCCGAAAGTTCACCCTCACCCCACCGACCTCAACCTCAACACCCTGTTGTACTGCGTCCAGTGTTCACCACGTAACCACAAACTGCATACTCGTCTGTGTATCACAGCCTCGCCTGCCTCCCGCCTGACATAGAAATTCTACCAGGACGGAACTTGGTTTCATTCGCCGCCGTCTCCTCGGCACCCCCGACGAAGCCTGGCTAACCGCTGGGCCTCGAGAAGGTTGGTTGAGTGAATGACAGACTGTGACATTATCTCATCTGTTTGTTTGCGTGGTGATGACTCATGACACCCCCCCACACACACACCCAGACTCGGAGAAGAGAGGCACGGCCCGCGTATGTGCGGCTTGGAATGATGTGCCGGTCGCGGCCGCTCAGTAAGTCATCCTATCTCGTGTCTCCTGAGTGACGTCGGGGCGCCGGGCCCTCGCCAAGCCCCCGACGTGCCCGGACTCGCTGCCCCAGCAGCAACTCTGTGGCGTGAAGACCACTATCCTCGTTTTGCAGGTGGGGAAACTGAGGCCCAGAGACCCCAGGTCATCAACTAGGAGGCAGCAGGCAGAACGTGAACTTGGCCGCAGCAGTCGGCTGTAGAGCCACGCGTCTAGACCCTCTCGGTGTTTCTCAGTGAAGGGCAGGGACGCCCCCCTGCCCGGGGAGACCCCTCACCCCATCACGCGGCCGAGGAGGTGGACGGGATTCTCCACCGGGGCCGGAAGGGGAGGAGGAGCGGGTGGCGGCTGGACGGCGGGAGAGGCTTTCCCCACTTCCAAGGGACGGAAAGGTTCACCTCATCTGGAAAGAACTCCCCGTTCTGCGGTCATGGCAAAGAGCAAGGTGTCTCCCCGGCCTGGTTCGTTTCAAAATACATTGTCTTGCTTTTAATAGCCTCCGCATCGTGGAGGTTCTCATGACGGACTGTTCCCAAAATAATACCCAGCACCGCTTTTTCCAACTCAGAAGTGCTGAATCTTGCTACCTCCCAATCAGCCGCTGGCCGCCGCGGAGGGCCCTGGGAATCCCAGGGTCCCCCAAGCCGAATGTGACCCAACAGGGAGGTTTTCCAAGGCATTTGGAGAGAACCCCGGACATTCCCTGCCAGCTCATCAGGCTGCTGACAGCGAGTTTCCAGGGAGAGCCTGCCCCTCGGCGGGGCTCCCTCTGCCGCTCCAGGATCGCTGAGCCGGGGCAGGAGGCCAAAGGCGGCCCTCGGAATGCCCCGGGCCCCCGGGGCCGGGGAAGATTTTCCTAGAAGCTGGAGAGCTGACGTGGAGTGAGAGGGAATCGCGGGCAGGAGACGGAGAAAAGGAGAAGGCAAGGTCGATCCTGTTTGCATTTTTCTGAGAGCGGAGCGGGCCTTCCATTTGTTAAAAGGACGGAGGTGCGTTTACCTCGCAGTTTTCTCCTCGTGCTTTACAAAGCAAAGGGGCTGCCTTGCGGCTTTATCTATTTTTTAGATATCTTAGATAGATATTTTATGCAACAAATATCATCACATACCTGCAATAATCCGGGCGCTGGAGATGCCGCTGTGAGTGCAATGGATACAGATGCTGCCTTTACTGAGCTCCCAGTCCAGCGGGAGAGAGGGAGAGCAAACACATGAATGCAGGTGACACCAGCGAGCAGCGATACATGCCGAGAAAGAAACAAAGGAGAGCAGGAAGATAGAGAGGGGGGAAGGGGACAGTTTTAGCCAGATGGTCAGGGAAGGCTTCACTGAGCAGGGGGCACCGAGCAGAGTGAAATATGAGAACTGATTATGCAGATAGTTGGGAAAGCACCCTGGAGACAGAGGAAATGTCATGTGCAAAGGCCCTGAGGCAGTATCCTCTATGGGAGGGAGCCTGCTGTCACTGGAAACACTCATTCCTTCATGCATTTGCCAAGATTTCTGGGTACCTCCCATGTGACCCTGAACTTGTTGCAGGGGACACAGTGGGAAAACGAGATGGACAGTGCATATCTCCACCCAGTGGGGGGGCCAGAGAGGTCAACGCACATTACAAAGCAGGGTGCTAGTGCTGCTATGGGAGAGGCCTGGGGAGTTCTTGTGGGAGAGCCATGTGACTTGGTCATGTTCGCCTTCACGAACAGTGTCCTCTAAATGGTGTCAGTAAAAACAATCACGAAAATGTATTATTTAGTTCTTTGCTCTATTCCAAGTGTTTGACACGTATGAACTCATCTAATCCTTACAACCTTTGAAAGAAGTTGGAATACTTTCCCTTTTCCAACAAGGTTAAATGACTTACCCTAGGTCACCTGGTGGAAGGGCCTGGAATCAAAACCTTAAATTTTTTTAAATACTTTTTAAATGCTTAATGTTTGTTCATTTTTGAGAGAGACAGAGACAGGGTGCAAGCCAGGGAGGGGGGAGTGGGAGTGGGAAGGAGGCAGAGAGGGAGACACAGAATCCAAAACAGGCTCCAGGCTCTGAGCTATCAGCACAAAGCCCGACACGGGGCTCGAACTCACAAACCAAACAGTGACATCATCATGACCTGAGCTGAATTCGGAAGTTCAGAAGCTCAACCACTCAACCCACTGAGCCCCGCCGGCACCCCAGACCCTTAAAGAGACAGGACATACTCTCCACTTCCCCTTCTTTGCTTCCTGCTAAAATGGGGACTTGACGGTAGGAGCTCAAGCAGCCCTTTTGGGGCCATGAGGCAGAAACTGCGTTAACGAAGACAAAGGTGCCAGCTAGAAGGAGCGCAGGTCCCTACGCATCCTGGGGCCTCCACATCAACCCTGGATCTCCTAACCAGGTTCTTTTGTAAGAGAAAAAGAAATACTCAACCTGTTTAGCCCACTGCTTTTTGGGGATCTTCAGCATAACAACTAAACTTGTCCTCACCGACATGGATTTTATTTTGAGAGTACAAAGATATCGAGTACAGAGGCGTTGGGTAACGGAGTCACGTATGCACTTCAGAAAGAAGAGCAGAAGCAGGGTTGGTTAAGAGTCACACTCCGGAGCCAGCTGGCCCAGGTGTAAACTCCAGCACTGCCTCTCGGTAACTCTGCGGCCTTCAGCGAGTTACTTACCTGCTCTGTGCCTCCATCTCCCCATCCACACAGCAGGGGAAGTACCACCCAACTAGAGAACTGCTGTGTGGAAAGGTGTTTAAAGCAGCACCTGAAGGTGGCTTAAGGTCCGCGAAAGCTGGCTCGAGAGCCAGAAAAGCACGTTGCCGCTTGCCTCGCCCCGCGGGCGCCGGTGGGTGCCTGGGGGCCCAGCGAGAGGTCTGCAGCCGGCCCCAAGCTTCATTTGCAGGCGAGGGAAATGCTCCATGAGGGAGAACACCTGCATGGGGCCGGGACCAGGACTGGAGCCCCCCCGGGCCCCAGGGGGTGGGGTGGGGTGCAGACCAGGCCACGTGGCAGAAAGCCGGCCCGGCTCTCTCCAGCCCAGGGAGCCACGCCTGGGAGCCTCTTGCGGAAACGGAGCAGGCCCCCCCTCCGGGAGGAGCGTGCCCCGCTTCCCCGCCCCCGCCTCTGTCCCCCTGCCCCCCCATGGGCTCCCTAGAAGATAAGAAACCCAAGCTTCCTGAGGATATGCTCTGAACCCTCCCGCTGCCTCCTCCGGCCTTGTCAAAATATTTCTTTGTGGAGCCATCCCTGTTTTTCCATTAATAAAAGTATTTTTGGGCTCCTGGCAACAATGAGTGAGTGTTACAAAAGAGGCTGGGCCTTCCAAGGTAAACATGGCTCATCCCAGCCCTGGCTGGTGGCTCTGGGCCACTGAGCAGAGGAGCTGCTGTTCTTATGCTGGGGCTCTCTGCCTTCCGAGCCGCCATCGGGTCCAGGGGGAGCAGGCTCGGGGGGCTGTGCGCCCCTGCAGGGGAGACAGAGCCTTGCCCCGGAGCCCTGATGCAAACCACGCCACATCCACTTCTGTGAGAGGCTGGCAGGGTCCAAACTACTCTGTCAGGGGGGCGCCTGGGTGGCTTAGTCGGTTAAGCGTCCGACTTTCGCTTGGGTCATGATCTCGCGGTTCGTGGGTCCAAGCCCCGCGTCGGGCTCTGTGCTGACTGCCCGCTCAGAGCCTGGAGCCTGTTTCAGAGTCTGTGTCTCCCTCTCTCTCTGATCCTCCCCTGCTCATGCTGTCTCTCTCTCTCTCTCCTAGAAATAAAAAACAAAACAAAACAAAAAAACCTGATGGATCGCCATCAGACCAACAGCTGGCTGGGCAGAGGTTGGGGGGCAGGGCACCATCCATCGCAAAAGGCAAGGGAGACCTTCTGTATTGACGGCTTGAACTGTACACTTAAAACATTTCACCGTATATAATTTAGTAAAGCTGACCTTAAAAAAAACCCCACCAGCTTTTTGACTCAGAAAGCTGTTCTGCTCATTCTACAAGTTCTTTGGTCTAAGGAAGGGGTTGACAAACTATCACCAAATATGGCCCCTGGCCTGGTTTTATAAATAAAGTTTTACTGGGATGCAGACATGCACATTTGTTTATGGGTTGTCTATGGCGGCTTTCATGATCAAATGGCAGAGTGCTACAGGGGGCTTGCATCAGAGACCAAATGGCCTGCAAAGCCGAAAATACCTTCTACCTGGCCTCTCACAAAGTGTGTTAACCCAACTCTACATGCATCTGTTTTCAGAACCGAATGCACCCAACTTCCCAAGCTTTTTATCCAAAAATCGCTACAGTCCCCACCTCACCTGGGTGCAACCTTTCCCCAAAATGGCAGGCAGATGTGGGAAGATCCAAGTCCTCTGGAAGATCTCTTAATTGGCCCCATTTGGGAACCATTTGACATTTCTTTAGAAGCGCCTTCTGCAGCCCAGGCTTTAATGTCTGGGCGCTTGAGCTGATGAGTCAAGAAGGGGTCCTGACACAGAACCGGGCCCGATGCAGCAGGAGGGAGCAGTGCTGGCCCTGCTTGGGAACTGTTTATATTCCAGGAATTATGTTTATCTACGTCCTTCCTTCCATCCCTCTTCCCTCCCCTCCTCCCTTCCCTCCTCTCTCCCTCCTTCCATCATGCTTTTCTTCCTTCCTTCTGCAAAGACATTTCTGTCTACTGAGTTGGACGCATGGGCCGGAGTCTCTCAAAGTAGTTCTTTTTCACGACACTGACTCAGCCTGGTCTCGGGCAGGCAGCATAAAGTTGCACTGTAATCAGCTGTAGGAGAGAACATCATTAAAACCCAAAATGGGAGCTGTAAGCAAAAGGCGGGGGCGGGGGGGGCGCTGCCTACTGCTGGGGGCGGGGGGTTGCCTACCGCTGGCCTCTCCCCTCACGCCTGAAGCCAGAGCACGGAACGCAGGAGACAATCTCAGGGTCCCAGTTCTAAACAGTCCTGTACCCCCAGGTGGAGGGGCCTAGGGGTGGAAGAGACCTTGGCCTGCTGGGAGGGGGGGGTTCTTCTTGCAGGAAGGTCCCTCTAAATACTCATCGGCTTTGCCCCGGTCCCTAACGTCCCTCTAAATACTCATTGGCTTTGCCCTCTTCTGGAACAAGTACTCCAATTCTTTTTTTTTTTTAATGTTTTATTTATTTCTAGGAGAGACAGCGTGAGCAGGGGAGGGTCAGAGAGAGGGAGGACAGACTCTGAAACAGGCTCCAGGCTCTGAGCTGGCAGTCAGCAAAGAGCCCGACGCGGGGCTCGAACCCACGAACCACAAGATCATGACCTAAGCGAAAGTCGGACGCTTAACCACTAAGCCACCCAGGCGCCCCCAAGTACTCCAATTCTTAATCGGGGATCAAACCTTTCCGACTCTCAGCCCATGTGGTTCAGGAGGGGCTGACTCTCCCCCCACCTCTTGGGACCCACATGGGACCCAGGTCTGGGCCATCAGCATTCAGGGTGATTGGCTCAGGCTCCTAGAAGCAGGCCCAGGACTTTAGTTTGAACTGCTAGAAAAGAGAATCTCACTCACACATCCCTTTTCTCCTTCCTCCTGAGATAGAAGGATATTTGCCTGGAATTGTGATCGGCCATCTTGATGCTTTGCACTCCATACAGCAAGATGTCCGAGAACGTGGGCAACACGGAGCCAGGCCAAGAGACTGAAAGAGATTTAGTGCCGCTGACAAATTTGAGCCCTGAATCCAGCCACACCTGAAGCCAGAGGAAAGCTCATTGGCTTCTCAGTTCTCCGCAAACGTTTCTTTTTCACTTAAGCCACTTGGAATTAGGTCTTCTGTCACTTGCAACATCTCCTATTTCACCCACAGGAGCTTGAAACCTGGGAACGGAGCTCCCGAGAAGGACAAGGGCAGAGTAAGAGGAATGCAGAGCAATGGAGCCGAGCTTTGATCGTGCAGTTCCTGAAACCCACCCTCCTGCTGAAGTTCCTGATGATGAGATCGCACACTTCTTCTTCAGGAAGTTAGTTTGAGTCAGGTTTTGCATTCCTTGTGGCCAAAGGTGTCCCCAGAGCCACACTCCGTTTTCTCACGTGTAACCCGGAGACGATCACACCACTGTCCAACAGCAGCCGTGGGGAACAGGGCCTAGTGTAAGGGCTCCGGCCCACAGCCCACAAAGTAGAGGGTCTGCAGGGGCGCCTGGGTGGCCTAGTCGGTTAAGCGTCCGACTTTCGCTTAGGTCATGATCTCGCGGTTCGTGGGTTCGAGCCCCGCGTTGGGCTCTGTGCTGACTGCCAGCTCAGAGCCTGGAGCCTATTTCAGAGTCTGTGTCTCCCTCTCTCTCTGACCCTCCCCTGCTCACGCTGTCTCTCTCTCTCTCCTAGAAATAAATAAAACATTAAAAAAAAATTTAAAAAGTAGAGGGTCTGCAGACGGTTCCCTTCAGTTCTCTGACTTGCCTTCTTCCCCTACCCCCCTCCCCCCCCGCTGGCCCCATGAAGGCCGGCCGGTGGCCATGTCATTACTCACTCTGCCGGGCAGGGATGGGACCCTCCGCGAGCGCTGGTTCCTCATTTGGAATCAAGGACCACACTACAAGGGCAGAGGCCAGGAGACACCCAGAGCCGGGACGTCACCCAGACCCCAGGTAGCGCCTGTGGTTCCCCCTCCTCCCGACGAAACCGCCCGCAAACCTCTCTCCGTGGCAGTTCCACCCCCTCCCGCGGCCTCACGTGCTCACTCGGAAGGCCTCATCCGCAGCTGACAGTTGACCATGTGGAGGCAAGATGGCGCGCTCCCCGTGCGCTGCCGTCAAGGGGGCAGAAGCTGGCATGTCTCGGAGCAGAGTTTAAAAGCAGTTGCTCTTCAAACCCTTTTCTTCATTCCACCCGATAAGCATCTTTTTTTTTAATTTTTTTTTTAATGTTTTATTTATTTTTAGGAGAGAGAGAGACAGCGTGAGCAGGGGAGGGTCAGAGAGAGAGGGAGTCACAGACTGAAACAGGCTCCAGGCTCTGAGCTGGCAGTCAGCACAGAGCCTGACGCAGGGCTCGAACCCACGAACCGTGAGATCATGATCCAAGCGAAAGTCGGACGCTTAACCGACTAAGCCACCCAGGCGCCCCCCACCCGATAAGCATCTTGATTCCCCGTGGCAGGCGCAGTGGTAAAAGGGCGCTATCGAGCAGAAAGATCTTGAACATTTACTTCCAATCCCAAAGGGGGCTTTCTACTGTGTTTGCCGTAAATCTACATAATCCGCTCTTCCAGGGAACCGTCATTGCGAAGCAGCGCCTGCCTTGCCGTCTGCAAAGGAGATGTCCACACACACACACATACACTGCTGGCCGTGGACACTCTGTGCACACACAGCACCCGCCCTCCATCCCGTCCCGCCCGTGACAATGAAGACATGCATGTCTGCTGAAACCCGGGGGGGTTGGGGGGGGAGTGAGTGCCTTGAGCAGGGACCCACGACAGAACGAGTCTGCCCTTGACTACTAGGCACCGTTGGTGTCCCTGGGGACCGTCTCACCGACGTTGTCAGGAACTAGATTCTCCAAAAGACAGAGGACAGCAAGGTTCTTGGGGACCAGAGGCATGTGAGCTCGTGCGTCGGGCGCCGCCGGAGAAACAAAATGTGAAATAACCAAACGTCCTTTGGTGAACAAACAAAAAAGGGGGAAGAGGGAGGCGTTAGGTGACCGAGGCCTAAGGCGGTCGCACACGGGACTCCCCCGACCCCTGCGACTGGTTCAGGGACAAGCACGTGAGCCTGTCGGGCCAGCGTCACACCAGCTGGGCTCTGGACAACGCGCTCTTTCCTGCTGGGAAGGAAGGTGTGAGGATGTGGCCACCGTGGCAGCGGGAGGGACCAGCCAGCGTACTGTCAGTGCCGCGAAAGCAGAGCCGTGACAGTGACAGAGAAGCCCCATCCGAGTCCCCCCGTTTGAGCTCCTATATCCATCTAAGTCTGTAGTCTGGCCTTTTCAGGAAGAAACTCCCTCTTTTTGCTTAGATCAGTTTGTAAGGTGGCTCAGGGCATAGGTGAGCTTTGAATTTCAGGCAAACAATGAATTTTTTAGCATAAGTATTTCCCACGCAGTATTTGGGACATACTTATGCTTTAAAATTTTCATTCATGGTTTATCTGAACTTCAAATCTGATTGAGTGTCCTGTGTTTTATCTGGCAATACTCCTGGTCTGGACCAGGCTAGCTGAACCCAAGAGGTGAGCCAGGCTATAACACCCAGTGCACACCTTTCAGTAAAGCCCTCAGAGATACCCTCTGGCCCCACCCCTGCAGGCCAGCCTGATGGCCACCGCTACCCCACTGCCCTTCTTCACACTATGGTTTCCCCTGTTACCAAGGACAGCACCTGTGACATAAAGACCCGTCCCCACAGGTGCCTGGGTGGCTCGTCCCGTGAAGCCTCTGACTCTTGATTTTGGCTCAGGTCATGATCTCGTGGTTCGTGAGTTCAAGCCCCACATCGGGCTCTTCGAGGACCGTGCAGAGCCTGCTTGGGATTCTTTCTCTCCCCCTCTCTCTCTGTTCCTCCCCCACTTGTGCGCTCTCTGTCTCTCAAAACAATAAACTTAATTTTTTTTTTTCAAAAGTAAAAGACCCATCGCCAACCTCCCACGTGGAAACACCTACCAGACATCGAAGGCCGTCCTGACACCCTCTTACTTCCTTCTTATGGCATTGCTCTACGAGGCTGGCAAACTGCAGTCCTCAGTTTATAAACAAGTAAACTGAGGCTCACAGTTCCGGTGACTCTCATGGGTCACCCAGCTAATAAGCGGCGTACAGCCGTGTTTCACACCAAGCCCGGGTCTCGGGAGCCACGCTTCCAAGCAGGGGGGCCTCAGGAAGGAGCTGGTCCCCAAGGATCCTTCAAAGGAAGCCCTTGCGGCCGCCCTCTGGATGCAGGGAAGCAGGAGACCCCGGGGGAGGCTGAGTCGCCGGGGCAGGATCAGCAGAAAACCTAGAAGGCTCCTTTCCTGTGGGACTCCGAGGTCCTGGGCGTGGAGAAAGGGTGAGGACACCTAACGAGCCGTCCTCAGACGGGCAGCGGGGCCACAGCGGGTAGGAGCCAGCTTCCAGCATGTTCCGCCCCCACCTTCCCGGCCCCTTTCCTCAAGAGCTCCTCACTTTCAACTTTGCTTCTGCTTTTTTTTTTTTTCTCTCTTTTTCTCTCTCTGTTGTTACCACTTAACAAATAAATAAATAAAGCAAACCAACAAAGCAAACATCTGGAAAGCTTTGTGGAAAATGGCATCATGCTCTGAGGACCCACCCTCCCCCGAGTCAGAACGCAAATGCCCACGGGATTCGCAACTGGCCCCCAAATGCTCTCAGAGGAGAGAGTCAGGCCGCTCTGTTCTCCCACCAAAGCCCTGTCGTCGCCCGGGGTCGCGTCCTTCCAAAATCACCACCACCTCCAGGGGGTGGCTCCTAGGTCCCCCACCCCCACCCCGTCCGCGAGCAAGTGGCCCGCAGGCTGGTGGCCGCCCCGCCCGCCGCCCAGCGCATCTCCTTCCCCGGCTGTTTCACTCCCGCTCTCGGCTCTTTCCCACTCTGCAGTCACCACCCAGGCTCCGGCAGGCCCCCCGCCTCCTGGCCCACATGACAGCCTCCTGCACCATCACCTTAGCTCGCCTCTCTCACCACCACTACCAAAGGTCTCTTCCCAAAGAATAGCTTAGACTACCACCTTCCTCGCTCCACTACCTTCCTTGGCTCCCATGGCCTCCAGAAATAAGTACAAGCTTCCTCCCTGCAGCGTTAAGCCTTCCCGTGATGGGCGCCGGTGCTTTGGGTTTCTAGCTTCTTTCTCTTCTTTCGAGAACTCATCTGTCCGTTTTCCTGGGGGTCGGGGAGGAGTCACAATCTCCCCCTTTGAATCACGTGGTGTGGGACTGCCCTCCATCCCGGGTCGAGCAGGAGACAGAAGAGTGGGTTCAGGACGGGCCACGTGGGCCAGGCCAGGCCAGCCACATCTACCCCAGCGCCCTGGCTGGAACTACTGATGTGTCTATCTCTCTCTGTCTCTCTATCTCTCTGTCTCTCCCTCAGTGTTGTGAGGCCTAGAAGATGCGATCCAAGAGCTGCTAAGGGCCATCTTGCTCCCCTCTCCACCCCCACTAGGGGGAGAGCAGCCCTGTGAGACCAAGAGAGAAGCGGTCTCTTCTTTAAATTTAAATTTCTTCTTAAAATACCTTTAAGCTCCTGGATACAGCTGTGCCTGAAGCCAGAGTAGCCTAGGTTTATCTGTCTTAGACCTGAACGAGTGTGACGTAAGTCTGTGTCGCTGGCAACTCAACACTATGGCTCCAACTTCCTTCGCTGCGTCCCCACGTTTCTCTGCCGGTCTCTACGCTTCTGAGAAACTGCCTGGCGAACAATTAGCGGAATCAAGCCCATGCTCTGCCTCTGCGCCTTTGGTCCTGCTGCTTCCTTGACTGAAATGCCCTTGACATTCACCGGGGCGTCTCCTCCATGAGAATCACGCGTCCGCCTCTCCCTTGCTTTCTGCCGCGCTCAGGGAACCTTTCTGGGCTCTCAAAGAATCTATCACCCACCCCTGAATGCCGGTCCCTTGAGCCCTTCCTGTCCCCTCTGAGACAGAGGCTTAGATGACAAGGACTCATCCTTCTTCAGCTCTTTTTCTTTTTTTTTAATTTCTTTTTTAATGTTTTTTATTTATTTCTAGGAGAGAGAGAGAGAGAGGAGAGAGAGAGAGAGACAGCGTGAGCAGGGGAGGGTCAGAGAGAGAGGGAGTCACAGACTGAAACAGGCTCCAGGCTCTGAGCTGGCAGTCAGCACAGAGCCCGACGCGGGGCTCGAACCCACGAACCGTGAGATCATGACCTAAGTGAAAGTCAGACGCTTAGCCGACTAAGTCACCCGGGCGCCCCCTTCTTCAGCTCTTTCTGAGCACAGCAGGCGACACAGAACAGGGGCTCAGTGAAGTATTTTGCACTCATGGCCACCTGGCAAAAGCGTCCCAGGAGTCACTTGCCGAAGCCTTGATCTTGTGACAGACCTTCTGCCCGCCAGGCATCCGTTAGCCTGTCTTTTTGCACCAGCGCCCAGTTTTCGTCTGGGGAAACACCCCCCCTCCCGCCCACCTACATTCTCATTCTTGTGTCCTATGCAGAGCTCACCCACCCACCTCCCCGGCTTCCACACTGGCACGTGACCCAGAGCCAGCCCACCCCCCAGCCGCAGATTGTCCCAGGGTCAGATGTGTGGCCAACCAATGAGATCCATACCTAGAACCTCTCTACCAGAGCCCATGAGAAGGAGATATACTATGTCGGCCAGGACTGGAAAATAGTGGAACGTGATCCTGGGTCGCTGGGGACGTCAGGTAGAGGGGTTCTGCCTTAGAAAGAAGCAAACATAAAGGCAAAACAGAGCCAGGGATAGAGGCAGATGCCCAATACCAGTTTCATCCTTGATCCCGCCATGCCTGTAGCTGGCCCTGGCTTTTGACTTACAGGAGCCAATAAATTCCCAATCAACTGGGCTTCTGTCACTCACAGCCATGAGTCCTAGCTGATGCAACTTCCAGGTTTTCTCTCCATTATTAGGCTTCACCCAGAGCCCAGGCAGTCCATAAATACTTAGCCACTGATTAACTGAGTTCAGGACTGTCCCCTGTCACGACCCCTCTCCCTCCATGGCATATTCCCAGCTCTTAATCCAGCTGAGGTCCACCCATCCCTCAACTCTCAGCTGAAGTACAATTCCCAGGAAGATCTTTCTTAACAGAGCCAGAAAGTAATTAGGCTCCCGGGCCTCACAAAGCCCCAGGCTTTTCTCATGTACCACTTGTCACCTAGCACTTCCCAGGCCACTGCCTAATTGTTGGCGAAAGTAATTCTTCTATGACGGACTCCCCCCAAAACTACAAATGCCACCAGGTCAGACTCTGTCTCATTTGCCATTGTATTCTCAGAGCCGGCACTGAGCCTGGCACACAGTAAGGGCTCCGTAAACGGGCCCTGCTCCAGCAAACGCACTGACACCACTCAGGAATCTAGCAAAAGACTGTGTGTGTCAGGGCGCCTGGGGGGGCTCAGTCAGCTAAGCATCCGACTCTCGATCTCAGCTCAGGTCTTGATCTCGGGATCGTGGTTTCAAGCCCCATGTTGGGCTCCATGCTGGACATGAAGCCTACTTAAAAACACACATGTTTCTCAACTTAAATAAAGACGGGGAGGGGCACCTCGGGGGGCTCAGTCGGTTAAGTGTCTAACTTCGGCTCAGGTCATGATCTCATGGCTCGTGAGTCTGAGCCCCGCATCAGGCTCTGTGCTGACGGCTCAGAGCCTGGAGCTGCTTCAGATTCTGCGTCCCTCTCTTTCTCTGCTCCTCCCCCACTCATTCTCGCCTGTTCTCTCTCTCTTTCAAGAATAAATAAACATTAAAAAAAAAAAAAGAGGGCGAGACCACATCTCTTATTAGTACTTAGTCCCTTGAAGAAGGGTTCCCAGAAGATCTGGGCTTGCGGAGGCTGGGAGAGAAACTGCCTCTTTGTTTGTGCAAGTCTGCAGGGGCATTTAGCGTATTGAACTTGATCAGAAAGCCCAACACAATTTGTGATTCATTACTGGGGACCCTAGCCACGCCCTGAAGCAAATGTCAAATTTCACACATTTAATGAACTCCATACTTGAAATATGTGGCCTGTAAAATCTGATTTACACCACTGTTAAAATCCTTAGTGCCTCAAAAGGAATGTGAAAAGTATATATTTGTGCACAGAGAAAGGTCCTCCCCCCCCTTTTTTAGGACACTAATTCACTCCGAGGCATATAAACGTCCCCTAAAGCATTACTTCGATTGCAATATTTCTTTCAGCACCTTCAATTTCCTTAGCAACTTTTGAGAAGAGTGGCTGTGTTAGGTCACACGCGAGTGAAAAGGTGCCACCATGTAATTGTCAGCTCTCTGGAAGGTAAGCGGAGTTGACGGCTGAGCTGGGAACAGCCCTCAGCAGGCAGAGCCCCGCTTACCTGGCCCTGTAATTAAACCTGCCTGAAGTCAACAGCGGTGCCTGGGAAGATGACGCTGTTTTCCAGTTCAGCCACAATCCTTATTTACTAGGTACTCCCACCGGGCGTTTCTTTCCTCTCCAGGTTGCACCCTGGCTTCGGCACATTGCAGGTACGTTCAAGATCTATGACAGCGGAGCTCCCTGGGGAGAGGGGGCAGAGGGTCCAGATGGTGCTCCCTGGCACAGTGACAACCCAACCAACCTTCACAGACACCTTGTGGGCCGAAAAGGACACCGGACCCCGTCTTCAAGCTTTAGGCCCCAGAGAATTCTGTCCGAGGGAAGCCACGACCCTAGAGAGAGGATCGAAGCCTGAAAGGCCGCTCCGGGACCCCTGACTTCAGGAAGAGCAGAGGTCAAATCTGACTGGTCCTTACCCACCCCGCCCTCTTCCAGCGATTGGCTTAGGAGTGGGCGTGCATCCCAGTCGTGACCAATGAGGTGAAAGAGGGAATTGCAGGGAAGGGTTTTCAAACTGATCACAAGAGATGGGCCAGAAGAGATGCCCTCGGTCTTTTCTAAAATCCCACCAGCGGGTCTGAGAGTCGCCCCAGTGCGGAACTCAGTGCCTTCCTTTGGTGGAACGGGAACAGAAGCCTGGAGAGGCGAGGCCTCGAACTGGGGGTTCAGCGGCTAAGCCAACAGCACCACCACAGTGGACATGAGTCTTTCTTTGACCACCAAGCATCCCTTCGGCCCTTTCTTCTTGGGCACACAGAACGGTCCCTTTGGAGAATTACCTCTTCCCCGTGGCAGGCAGTCTGGAGACACTGAGTGTCAAATCCCCTGCCGTGAGAACCAAGCTGAGCTCACTGAGATTCTCCCACCAGGACTTGGACTTTTGAGTGAGGCAAGTAAGGGGAGTGGCGGGGGGCACGGGGGGGTGGCGGTGCAGCTGGAAGCGATAATACAAGCTGCAGTGACCTGTCTGGAGGTGGGCTAGCTCCTGCTACTGCGCCTCCAGCATCCAGTGTCCTGGTTCCTGTTGGTTTCAAGCTGAAGGGCCAGTCAGCAAGCCGCTCCTAATCCTGGCAATAAATCGCCTCTTTCTTTCCCGCTTCACTTCGCCAGTGCTGACTTCAGCTGTGTGCAGCACAGGGCTGTCACCGCTACAGAATGGCTTTCTGTGTCGAGGCGCCCATGCCATGCATTTCCCACTCGTTACATTTATTTCTCCCAACACGTATTATCGGTTAGGCACGGGGCGTACACACACACACACACACACACACACACACACACACACACACAGACCATGTCCATTTCATAGATGCAGCCTCTCGGGCTCAGAGTGCAACGTCTGCCCGGCTTTCTGTGGTTAACGAGTTGCCGGGGCTGGAATGTTCGTGTCTCTTGCTCTCCTTATCTGTCAGAGGAGTTTAGTTTCACTTCACCCACATGGTTACGAGGACTCAGCAAGATAATGTAAGTGGAAGTGACTAGAACACGGAACACATACCCCCATTTGGAAGCCACATGGCTCTCAGAAATCTCTTGTGAGAGGTATTTCCTGAGCCCCAGGGGGATTCTCGCAAGACTTAGGAGAGCTTTCTCATGGATTGATCCAGCTACCAAAAGCCACAGCCCTGGAGGGGGAGAAAGAAATCATCATACTTGGGGCACTGTGGTCTGGGGTATGAGCCACTTCCCCAGCCTCTCTGGCTATGGGAGTCCACAAGCCAGGGATCTGGAGACTCTCAACATTACACACAGTGGGTCCGCTCTCTAAACTGACCTGAAAAGGTCAGATGACAATGAGCTCTGGCATGACAGAGACAGGCCCCGGGGGGTAAACAGATGCCTTCCTGTGAGACAGTACTCACTTCCTGCCACTTATCAGCACCAGCTGCCATTACTGTACTGTTCCTCAGTACTCTGAGCCCTTTCTGCCACAGGGCATTTGCACGTGCAATTTCCTCCGCCCTGAATGCCCCTTCCTCACATCGATGGATGCTGGCTCCCTTTCATCTTTCAGATTGAAGCTCAAACTCCACCTATTCAAGGACACACCCTGCCTGGCAGTCAAGTGTAAAATAGCCACACACAGTGTCCACCTCACTCTGGTCTGTCTCCCTAATGTCATCCTGATTTAAATCCGTTACGGTATCCATCACTGTGAAAGAGAGTTACCTGGTTCATTTCCTTCATTTGTTCCTCCCACCTTTACTGAACACCTACTACACGCCACCTCTCTCTAGGTTTCCAGAACAGCAAATGAGCCCAAGCCCTGCCCTCACAGAGCATACATTTCCGTGGGGGGCGGGCCAGGGGGTCGCTCTAATAGTGCTAAGTAGCTGAGAACAATTATGGCTCGGGGGTGACGCGGCTGCAACACTAGATGGGACGGTCCGGGAAGGGCTCTCGAAGAAGGGACGTCTGAGCAGGGTCATGAATGTCACACCCGCGGTGCCCAGATGCTGCCTGGCACCCAGGAGGCGCTCGACAAATACACAAGACATGGACGTCGAACGGTGCCTCCAGACAGTCCAGGCCTCCCTTCCCCGGGTGACGACATCCTGACAGTGACTCACGGCCTCTGCCCCATCCCGGGGCTGACTCTGCTCATGATGAGAAGGAGGGAACAGCCACGATGACAGCAGCTAGAGAATGTGGCAGCTCCCTGGGGACTCCCGTCAAGGGACAGAGGTGAGGAGGGTCCCCGGGATGACAAGACTCACATCGATGGGGCTTTCGTCCATCACCTCCACTGGCATTTCTCAGCCTCTCGTGACACGCTGTGAAGGAGCGGAGCTTGCTGGAGAGACGGGACGCTGGTGGCTTTTACCGGACGCCTTGAAGCTGAGGGTTGAGCGGATTAGAGCACAAAAGAGGCAGCTGCCTCTCAGACAGCAGAGCCGGGTTCCCACCCTGGCCCCACCTATCTGTCATCCGGGGGCTGTACGACCTTGAGCCAGCTCTTAAAACCTTGCTTGTCCGAAAGACACCAACGGTGAACCTCTGCGAAAAGATTCTGGGGGCCCCCCAGGAGGCTCAGTCGGCTAAGCGTCCGACTTCGGCTCAGGGCATGATCCCACGGTTCTGTGGGTTCGAGCCCCGCGTCGGGCTCTGTGCTGACAGCTCAGAGCCTGGAGCCTGTTTCAGATTCTGTGTCTCCCTGTCTCTCTGACCCTCCCTTGCTCATGCTCGCGCTCTCTCTCTCTCTCTCTCTCTCTCAGAAATAAATAAAACATTAAAAAAAAAAAAAGATTCTGGGGGCGCCTGGGCAGCTGTCAGTTGAGCATCCAATTTTCACTCAGGTTACGATCTCACAGTCCGTGAGTTTGAGCCTCGCATCGGACTCACTGCTGTCAGCTGGTCAGCAAAGAATCCACTTTGGATACTCTGTCCCTCCTTCTCTCTCTCTCTCTCTCTCTCTCCCTCAAAAGATAAAAATTTAAAAAAACATTAAACATTTATTAAAAAAAAAAAACCAGTATATAAAAGCACGATGTGTGGAGCCAGAGATGCTGCTGGCCCCAGACTCCACCAACCAGACTAAGAAATGATGTCGTGCAAATCGGAACCACAATGAGATCCCACAACTCACCCCCAAAGGGGCTAGAATTAGAAACATTGGCAACAAAGAGTATGACAGGACAATATGCCACCATACATCTGTATCCAGAACATATAAAGAGCTCTCAGAAGTCAACAACAAGAAAGCAATGTAACATTTTAAACTGGGCAAGGCATGAACGCCTCACCAAGGACGCGGGCAGCAAACAGGCAGAGGCAGAGGCGTTCGATGCCGTCAGCCACCAGGAACACACGCTGAAGTCCGCGCAGGGGTGCAGCTGCTGGGATGGCTAACGCAAAACCACGGCCATCAGCAAGTGGTGACAAAGGGGTGGGGTGGCTCTGGGCCCCTCCTGGGGCCGCGCAGGGGCAGAACCATAGGGCCAAGATACGGCAGGTTTTTTGGAAACAGAGTTGCTGAGATATGTTACATGTTACACAGTTGACTGTTCCAAGCTAGGTTGAACAGGATTTAGTATTTATATTTGTATTTATATTTATTTATATTTATTAGTATTTATATTTAGTATTTATAGTTGTACAACCCTGTGTCTAATTCTAGAACATTTTCACCCCTCCAAAACAGAAGCTTTCTACTGATGAGCAGTCACTCCTCCGTACCCCTCAGCTTCCCCAACGCTTGGGGACCGTAAATCTGCCCTCTATCTCTAGAGGTGTGCCTCTTCGGGACACTGTGTAGACACAGAGCCATACTGCATGTGGCCTGTCGTATCTGGCTTCTTGCACTGAGCACCACGTTTTGTTTTATTTTTTAATTTTTTTAATGTTTTATTTATCTCTGAGAGAGAGACAGAGAGAGAGAGAGAGAGACAGCGTGAGCAGGGGAGGGTCAGAGAGGGAGGGAGACACAGAATCTGAAACAGGCTCCAGGCTCCGAGCTGTCAGCACAGAGCCCGATGCAGGGCTCGAACCCACAAACCTCAAGGTCATGACCTGAGCCGAAGTTGGACGCTTAACCCACTGAGCCACCCAGACTCCCTGGGCACCACATTTTCAAGGTCAGCCTTGAAAGGTCACCACACTGCAGCAGTACCTCACTCCTTCTCGTGGCGGAGTCCCATTCTGTTGTACGGCTCTGCCACATCCTCTTCGTTTGCTCCTCAAGTGGGGGACCTTTCCATTTTGCGGCCATTGTGAACGGCACTGCCGTGAGGGCCGACCCACTTCTCAGCCGCCCGGTGAGGCTGATGAGGTGATGAGGTGTAGGTGGGAAAGCACTTTGCACGTGTCCAATACCACAAGAAGGCAAGGCCCACTTTTTTCAGTCAGGTTCTGGAATCTTCCAGAGCCCACTCTTAAAACTCAATGATGGGAAGCCAGGGTGGCTCAGTTGGTTGAGTGTCCGACCTTGGCTCAGGTCATGATCTCACCCCTGCTGGGTTCGAGCCCCGCGTCGGGCTCTGTGCTGATGCCTCAGACCTGGAACCTGCTTTGGATTCTGTGTCGCCCTCTCTCTCTCTGCCCCTCCACTGCTTGTGCTCTGTTTCTCCCTCTCAAAAATAAATAAACAACAACAACAATCTCAATGACTCAATGCCACTGAATTAGACATTCAAAAATGGTTGAAATGGTAAATTTTGTTATGTGTATTTTCCCACAATAAAAATTAAAAAACAAAACAAAACAAAAAAACCTCTCAGTGTTTACCGGGCCCTGACCATGGGCCTGGCCCGGGCTGGCTAAGGATGAAGCCGGAAGTCGGTGCCTCCCACGATGTCCCTCTGGCTGAAGGGCTGGGCCCGTGGAGAAGCCCGGGCTGCGTGGGCACCCGCCACCCTCCCCATGACATTGCTCAGGCTTTGTGGTTTATTTTTGAAAACTCAAGCAAAATTTGTCTTCTATTCTTTTTTTTTTTTATGTTTATTTTTGAGAGAGAGAGAGAGAGAGTGTTAGTGGGGAGGAGCAGAGAGAGAGGGAGACACAGAATCTGAAGCAGCCTCCAGGCTCCGAGCTGTCAGCACAGAGCCCGACGCCGGGCTTGAACCCACGAGCCGCGAGATCATGACCTGAGCCAAAGTCGGACGCTTAACCGACTAAGCCTCCCAGGCGCCTGTGTCTTCTATTCTTTTTATTATTATTAAGTGTATTTATTTAAATTTTTATAATGTTTATTTATTTTTGAAGGAGAGACAGAGCGTGAGCAGGCAAGGAGGCAGAGAGAGAGGGAGACACGAAATCAGAAGCAGCTCCAGGCTGTGAGCTGTCAGCACAGAGTCCTATGCGGGGCTCAAACTCACGAACTGTGAGATCATGACCTGAGCCGAAGTCTGATGTCAACTGACTGAGCCACCCAGGCGCCCCTAAATGTATGTATTTAAATTCAAGCTAGTTAACATACTGCATAGAGTTGATTTCAGGAGTAGAACCCATGACTCACCTCAGAGTTCAGGGGACACCCAGTGCTCCGCCCAGCAAGCGCCCTCCCTCATGCCCACCCCCCCAGCAACACCCAGTTTGTTCTCCACATTTAAGAGTCTCTTCTGGTTTGTCTCCCTGTTTTTGCCTTAATTCTATTGCATTAACGAATTTGCTTTCGCATTAAAAAAACCAAACTAAACAAAAAACGTGTTAAATGGCCGGCCAGTCAGTGACCGGCTCTCATTCTCCATCCCGCGTCACGGAGTCCCTGGAGTCCTCGGGAAGTCCCCTCTCTCCTCCGGTCCAGCCCAGCCCCGAAGAGGTGTGAGCTACCCTCCCCCACAGCACCTGCGCAGAGAACAGGCCCGGGGGAGGGCGGGTGTCCTTGGAAGGTGGAGGGCCTGCGAGGCCCGTGAAGGCCAGTGGCAAGACTCAGGGTGGCACCCTGTCCCCTTGCCCCAGATCTGTAACCATCTGCGAACTCGACCCAGATGGGTGACCCTCGTGTTTGAAGAGAGTGCGTGTGCCGGTCTGGGGGAGAGGGCGCCTCCCCCCACGTGCGGCCCGCCCTTCCCTGAGGACAGGCGGTCTAGCTGCCACTTCTGTCTCTGCTGTCATCACAGGCGAGGAACCCCAGCTCAGGGACCGGCTCCCTGTCCCTCAGCAGGTATGGGAGCTGCTGCTCCAGCTGGGTCCGTGGCCCGTTTCCCCGCGCTGCCCGCCCCCCGAAGCCCAGCAGATCCCCTAAAACAGCACGGAAGTCATTTCTATTCCCCCTCCCAGCAGGGCCCAGGCCACTGCTTTTTCCGGGTGTCGTCCTCAAGAGCAAAGCCGTTTTGGAGCAAAAGTCTCCACGTCTGCACAAAGCAGCCCGGTTAGCAGTCCCTGGTCCGATGTTCTCGAGTTCTGGTGGTGATGAGCTGCCGAATAAAATTATGGAAAGTTATGTGCATAGCGAGGAGCATCTTACACTCTAATTATTGGCCCCGGCTCTGAAGAATTTCTGAGCAACTCACCTCTTTCTTTGGGTCTGATTAGTCGTTTGGGCCAATTTAAGCCCCCCCGGCCCGGCTCTCCTTGAATCAGCAGGGCTCTGGATGTCATTAGCTACTCCAATTGCCTTTTAAAAAATCTGTTTCACATAAAAGGACAAATGAGAATGAATATTTGCCCATCTTTAAGGCACTAACTACATTCTTTTCCACAGATTGTTCTCATTACTCTTTCTTTCTTCGGGAGGAATCTGAACACAGCCTGGGCTCCTGCACGCAGTTCATGACTGCGAAAGGCTTCGTCCTCGAAACCGGACCCGAGTGGGCATATTCTGGAAATGAGGCACCTCCAAAGAACGTGACTCTGGTCATTCTTCTCCACCTATTCTCTCCCCCTCCCAGACTCCCCTCCCAGCTCTTAGGTGATCTGCTTTCCAGGGCTGGTGAATGACAGCCACAGCCGGCACCCCAGGCAGAACAGAAGGCCTTGGTGGTATTTGCTGGAAAGGCAAGAACTTCGTCCAAGGACCAGCTTCTTCTCCCTTTTATTTAATAGCCTCGTTTATGCCAATAACGTCACAAGAAATAATCAGGGGTGAGAGCGGTTGATTCCAGCGGGCGGGGTGGGTCTCACCGGAGCCCTTGTAGACCACGGAGGCGGAAATGGGAACAGGCAGGGACGGGTCAGTGAGGCATCAGTGAAACGGGGCCTCTCAGACGCAGTTCAAGTGCAGCAGGCAAACTTCAATAATGCCTGCTCGGTTCTCGGACAGGACTCCTTGGCCTGCACGCCACGGTCTGCGGGCCCTACCTGTGTCCCTAACCCCATCTTCTCCGTGCTCCCCCTTGCTCTGAGCATACCAGCCACGTGCTCCTCTTTCTGCTCCTCCAACATGTGTAGCCTTCCTGCCCCAGGGCCTTTGCACACTCCACTGTATAAATGCCTCTGCCCCAGAGCTTACCACGACTCCCACCTCTTCATCCTTCAGCCTTTTGCTTCAGTGGGCCCGTCCCTGAAGGGTGCTCCCCTGACCTCCATCACCTTCTCCGCTCTCACTCCTGAGTGATCACTACCCTCGGCCCACCCCTCACCCCGCTTTGTCTGTATCTGTCTTTTGTCTCTCTCACACACTCAAGGATGTGGCCGCTAGGAAGGCAGGGCCTGTCCACCTTGTTCTCCACTGTCTTCCAGCCCAAAGAACAGTACCCAACACGCAGGAGGTGCTCAGTAAATATTTGGTGAATGAACGAACACAAGTTAGCATATTGCATCCAACCCCTGTTCCCCTTTCTCTTTCTGGATGTTGCAGTCTTTCTTGAAGAAAATTTTAAAATATCCCCGGGCCTATCGGGGCCCAAGAAAAGAAAGGAAAACGCTTTGCTCTTAAATCTCTCGAAAATGGACAACAGCAGCGGTTCAGAACACAGAGTTCGTGGTGTTAAGAAATGGGACCTGCTTGGTCACCGAGCACAGGCTGTGGAGCTATGACTTCACGGTGTGATTCAGCCACCCCAAAGCTTAGACGGAACCCATTTCAAGTCCAAACCTCAGCATGGAAGGCCGAGGGGTGGCTTGGCTTTGACGTTCCCACGAGAAGGCAAGGCTTTCTGCAAAGATGTTGCATTACAGATAACTCAGCCACCGGAGGGGGAGCAGAGGGAGGGGGGATAAACCCCAGGATCGGGTGGGTTTGTCTGCTAAGCCTTCGGATGGAAACTGATCCGGGGGTGCGTGATCCTCCAAAAATCCGCCAGCCCCCAAAGTGCTGAACTTACCCCTCTGACCACAGCCACATGGAGAATGAAATTAAATCCCATGGAAAGATTTGACTTTTTTAACATTATGCAATGTTTGGGTGAAGGGGGGGGAGGGTAAGATATCAGGGAGAGAGAAAAAAAAAACCTCCTCTTTTTCCCAGAGTTTAGCAAATCTATTTCTAGCTTTTAATGATACATTTCACCATCTAGCTTTTAATGATACATTTCATGGGTAGAGTCGAGAGGCACGAAGGCGGGACTGTTCTATTATGTAACCCATTTCAAGTAGGAAATTAGCAAGTCCTGAATGAATTCTGTTACTGTGCTCACTTCTGGAAAGTTTGGAAGCGCCTACGGTTCTATTTTGAGGTGAGCAAATCCATCATTTATAGATCTCCTCACAAATACCACAGGGCTTCATGTCACCCTGAAACAGTTTCATAACAAAAACAGTTCAAGTACCTGGAGGTGTTGGGACATTTCGTCTTAAAACCTTATTAGCCGGAATAAGGAGCAGGGCAAGGCTTCCCAGCGGCCAGCGCTTCAAAACTACAAATATCCAAGATCAAATAAATATTCATCTCCCACAGTCCCTCCCCCACCCAACCCTAGTGTGTGTGTGTGTGTGTGTGTGTGTGTGTGTGTGTGTGTGTGTGTGTGTGTGTTTCAAGCTAAATCCAGCAAAATAGTCTGGTCAACAACATAAAAAGAAATGTCTGTTTTTAACGGAGACGTTGGCCATGAAATAAATTCTGAAACCATGAAAGCAGCGTCTTGAACACAGCAGCTGGGTTCGCTGGACCTTCCTGGTTGTTGAAAACAGGAAACATAAAGGTCTTTCAATCTCAAGTTCCCCCTAGCGGCGGAAATGGAGGCGCGCCCCACACGGATGGAATTTCACAGCAGGTCGATGCGGTAGGAGGACTACTTTGAGAGCATGCGGGGAAGGAAAAGTACTGTTCGTCTGCCCCTCTCGAGCCCAGGTCACGGGAGCCGGGAGCGTGCACCTCCGACTTGCTCAGAGGAGCCACAACTGATGGAGGCACAGCGCATTTACAAGTCTCCTTCTAATCGATACCCTGGGGATGGCCCTCTCTCAGTGAGAGCCCGTGTGTGGACACCAGCAGCCCACACCGCAAACAGCTCCTAATTAAACCATGTGGCTCGTTGGTATGTATCTGGTTTCCCGAGACACGGGTGCTCACACCGCACTGCGCTCCCCTGGAAATGAGGTCTCCTGCAGACGATGAAGTGGACGGCCCCGCGCAGGTTATATGGGGGTTCGCAACTGCGATACGTTCAACATTTGGGGTCAAATACCTCCACATGGTGGGGGCGGCCCTGTGGCACCGCTGGCCTCTCATTCAGCCCCAGAGCACCTGACCCCGATTGTGACAACCAAAAAAGCCTCCCAACACTGCCCTGTCCCGTGGAGGACAAAAGCTCCCAGGATGAGAAGCACTGAGTGAAATTAATGTCTTCTGCTTCCTATACAACAGCTTAAACTTAAGTGATTGCATTCCTAAATCTTCTATTACTTGATTTTTTTTTTTAAGGTATCCAGGGGCACCTGGGCGGCTCAGTCGGTTAAGCGTCCCACTTGGGCTCAGGTCATGCTCTCACAGCTCACGAGTTCGAGCCCCGCATCAGGCTCTCTGCTGACAGCTCGGAGCCTGGAGCCTGCTTCAGAATCTCTCTCTGCCCCTCCCCCAACTTACACTCTCTGTCTCTCTCAAAATATAAGTAAATATTAAAATTGTTTAAATTAATAAATAAAGGTATAATAATAACTAAACAGATCAGGGACTACATGTGTATAAACAAAATATGAATCTTATAAAATACTCTTCTCCTTTTTCCTATTTATATCAGTCCCCTTTTGAAATTCTGACATGTCTGGAACACACAACAGTACAGAATAATAAAATGCATGGGTTTGGGATGGAATTTTTTTTTTTTTTGGCCAGAATCAAAATAACTGGAGAAAAAGCTGTTCACTTTTTGTGCCACGAGACACACACAAAATAGGAGCATTAGCATAAAAAGCCTTCGTTTTGACACCAGAATTCATGTTTCCACACAAATTAAAATGATCCCCAAAGGCATAAAGTACACAAGCTTTATTGGGCAACAGCGACGGCCACGCTGGCACACAATGAAGGGACAACCGCCGAGAAACACGCAGGATCACATGTGCACCATCACAGGATCGAGAATTTAAATCATCTGGGAGTTCCTGCTAAATTAAAGCATCCTGCCGCAGAGCTTCCCGCTAATGAGAAAACGCTGTCCTGGGGAGTATCTGCAACGTGGGTTACGCGTAGAGATCTGCTAATGAGCAGGCCACTGCCTCCTAGCTGAGTCTACAGGCAGCCCCCCTGCAACAAAGTAATAAATTAGCCACGATTTTTATCTGCTAATGCCCCACCCCACCCGCCCCCCTCCCCACAAACGCGGCATTCACGGACGCTGGCCGGTGACGATGGCAGACGGCGCCGCCCGGCACGCGGTGACGGGGAAGGGGCTCTGCAGGTCCAGCGCTGTGGCGGAGCAGACGCCGCGGAGCGAGGGGACGTCCCAGGGGCGCGGCTCGCGCGGTGGTGTGCCTCCCAGTTCCATTCGAAACCGGAATACGCGTTTATCCCAGGATGAAATGAACATCACTAATGGAAATACTTCCCCATCAGTATACAGAGCAAAAGGCTTTACATGAAAGGAAGGGAGGAGAAATAAAATGTTATATTTACAAAGCTCCTTGTTTTTTTAAACGACAGCGAAGCCGGGAATAACGGGATTTTGCTGCAAATCAAGTATCTCATAAAGAAAAACTCGAGGTCACACTCACACACACACACACACACTTAAACACACAAAAAAGATTAAAAACAGCTGAGAGGTGTTCTCCTTCAAGAGGATGGAGTGGAAGCAGGCATAGGTCCCATCGGAGATTTTGGCAAAAAGGCTTAAAATGCTGCCCCGTAAAGGCGTGAGGGCCCTCCCACCCCCACCCCCACCCCAGTAAAAACAAAACAAAGTATAAAAGCAAAAATCTGGAAAAGGAGAAGAGGCATTACTGTGTCGATTTCCAAAGAGCACAGAACTCAAAATACATTCAAAAGTTGTCAGCGTGACCTAAGCTTTCGGCCGAGAACACACCGAGGAAAGGTGAGCAGACGCGGGTACTGGGGTTCACCGCCACCGAGGCAGGGAGGCTGCAGCCGCCCGCGAACAGGTGGTTTGCTCCAATGTCAAGATGCTCCCGGGGATGCCCCTCCTGTGCTCCGTGGCCAAGTTCACGGCCCCCACCAGCCAGAATCGGTGCGGCCAGGACACCCCCCGCCCCCCGCCCCAGCACCACAGGCAACATGCATGCGCATCCTCCAAGCTGTCAGGCTTCAGAAATTACTGAAATGGGAGATGCTTGTCTGGTCATTTTCGTAGAGGAAGGAAGGAGCGGGGAGGGGAGAAACCGAATGGATCCCATGATGCTCAGGCACGTACAACCGTCACCAAAAAATGGAGCAAAAATAATCATAAAATAACAAAAGTGCTTACGTGACAGAAATACCTAGTGGTGGCGGGGGGCGGGGGGTGGGGGTTGTAATTTTTACTTTAAGGACAAAGGTTTGAATAGCACTGATTGCGTGCCGTGGGGCCTCCGGCCTCAAAGTAAATTGGCTGCGAGAGACTTCGGTCCCCCTGAGGTCCAAGGTGAGGGGAAGGGTCAGTGGTGCTTCCTAAATTCTTTCCAGATTGGTAAACCGAGAACAAGGTCAACGGGATCCTTATGCTCAAGGTCTATGAGCACAGGAGGCCCTGTTTCTTTGTCTTCCCCACAACGGAGAAAACTCACGTGAACACCGGTCCGCGGGTGGGGCTGTCCGACATGGGCAGGTAAGTAAGGGTCCTGTACCCTCGACCCACTTGCGGCTCCTGCCCTTTGGGGTTCCCGCGTTTGAGAAGCACGTGCATTCCTGGGCACCGAGGGCGCCGCAGGTGGTGCGAGCAGGCTGCCTGCGACGGTGCGGCTCCGCTGAGGGGGGTGTGGGCTCCACCTGCGGTTTCGGTCCCCTGGCCCTTGACCGCCTGCACCGGAGTGCGGCCGGGATGAGGGAGCAAGGTTTGCGATGGCACAGACAAGCACCCCCCAACTTCCAGGGGTGGCGGCTTCAGCCTCTCTGAGCGGCTTTCTTCCCTGTGAGAGGCCAGCTGGTATCTCAGGCATTGACCTCAGCAGTCAGCTCACACACCTGGATCGAACTTAGGAGTTGACGGGGGTGGGGGTGGGGGTGGGGGGGACGGACCAAGGGACCATCTCCCTGTATCTGCTGGAACGTCCAAAATTTCCTAACAGTGCGTCAGCCAAGACGCACCTGCAGGATGGCCACTACTGTCTCTGTGATCAAGGCCAGGTTCAGGGTTTGCAAACTCAGGTCAGAATGAGACTTAAGATTTATAACCGGACTTCCAAGAAGACAGACCGAAGTGTGAAACCCTGAGCCCGACGCTCCCCCTCCCCTCCCCTTGAAACGACCTAACATCCCTCAAGAAGAGGTCAGGCCCGTTCAGTCTTTCGGATTGAAAGGTCCTATTCCTAAATAACCATGCATTCACTGCAACCTATATTCCCCGTAGATCTTTCCGGGGTGGCAGAGACCGGCTGGAACAGAAAGGCAGAAATACTGCAAAAATGCAGAACCTGAACACAGAAGCAATGCCGACATAGCCAGGTTACCAGTGCCCGAAATGTAGCATCATTTTATAAGGTTTTAAAAGGGCAACATAAACACGTGAGCATCTGGAGAGTGCTCCCAAGACCAGGAGCAGCCGCCCCTCCACCCCAATGCCCCGGAGCAGGCTGCCCACGGGCAGCGGGCGGAGCGGCCGGGCCGGAGCTCGCACCGCCGGAGCACACGCAGGAAGCGTCGTGCTGAAGGAATGAACCACGAATCCAAGATCGCCAACGGTCGGCTCTGGAAGACCTACCGACTTAACCCTGACGCACGCGTACGCGGCCGCTGTGCCAAGTGACTTGAAAACCCAAGAATGCCCTGCCCTGCCGCGCCCAGTGCCTGAAAACCCCCTTCCTCCTCCGAAAAGAGAAGCCACAGCTTTATGGGAAACACAGGCGCCTGTGCCCCATCCTGGTGGGGGAGGGGACCTCTGCCGCGGGCGGCCTTTCGGCAAAGCTCCCCGGGGAGACCGGGAGGCAGCGGAACGGAGCCCAGACCCCAGAGCTGGCGGCCTGCGCCTCCTCCTGCCACCGGCGAAGGGCCACGTGGTTCAGATGCCTCTGCCTTAGTCCTTCCATCCTCGTAATGGGAACCAGACTTCCGTGGAAGCCGAGAGCCCCCAGCCCTGACCCTGCACCCCGGACTCGGGAGGCCTGAGCCCCACATGCTACGTCGTCGAAAGAATTAGCGAAGTCCCTTATCACTCTGCCGACACGGTTAGGAGCGGCCGGCCGCACGCTTCCTGCTAAAACAACTGCCGAAAACGCCCGGGGGCGTCCTCAGCCGGCCACAGGCCGGGTCATGGTTACCAGGTCCCGGGCAGCAGGACCGCACCTTTGAAACGCTTTTACGAGGTGGCAGGTGGCGCGAACTCCAGCGCTGTGGAAGCGGGACCCGGTGCCGGTGGCCAGGGCGGATTCACGGCTCGCTCGCCCTCCCCTGGTCTGCCCTGCGTCGTCCCGGGGTGGGTAGGCGGGGTGGGGGCGCGGCTCCGGCGAGCTGGCTTTTCCACCGTGCGATCACGGTCCGGATTACTTTCTACCAAAGTCATGGTCGCTGCCCCCCGCAAACCTGCACACCAAGAGCTCTACATTTCCCTGCAACCAGTTTTTAAGAGCGAGAGAGACGTGAGGGGTGCACACACATTAGGACTGTTTGAAACAAAACCGCAAACGAACCCTCCTACGATCTGCAACCGGAGAGGAACTTTCATCACACGACACCAACATCCAAGCCGCCGGAGGCTCGCACGGTGACCCACGTATAAACCTGTTAGCTGAGCCACCGGCTTTCACGTATGTACAGTCACTCGAGGCGGAGTCCCCGGGGGCTCGAGCAGCCGGCGGCGCGTCCCAGGAGCCTCCCCCGCGTGTCCAGCCTCAGGGCTCTGCACGTTCGGCCGCTTCGCGTCCCGACGGCACGTGTCAGCCATTACTGCAAGGTCCACGGGTGGCGGTTAATAGAAACGCAGCTTGAGCTCGGTCCACCGGGAGGGCGCGGAGGCCGTGGCACCCTCGGCCCGCGCACGCCTACGACGTGAGCTTCGAGTAGCTGGGCGGGGAGAACCGTCTGCGCAGGTACTTGAGAACGTACAGGGGGAGGCAGCTGACCAGAGTGATGACGGACACCTTCCACAAGAACGACAAAGTGGCGATGAAGTACACATCTGCAACGCAAGCAAAAGGGCGGTGAGCGGGCGGAATGTTCCAGAAGGGCCATGCAGCTCAGGACTGGCCAGCATAGCTACTGGGTGGAGGAACGGGGTGGGGGGCGCTGTCTCTCGTCCCCGACACGTGGCCCTCCGGCGCCGGCCCCCTTCCTGGGCTCTGTCTCCCAGGGCCTGGTTCCCGCCACGCCCCCCTCTCTCTGAGCCCCGTCCTCACTGACCGTCACTGAAACGCCAGGGAGACGAAACTACAGGCAAACACAATTCTCACGGCTGTTTCTGACCTGGAATCTGACGGCTGGGGTTTTTCTTCGCAAACCCCGCCGCCCAAGCGCAGACAGCCGCTCCCGACGCCAGAAACGTTTTCCCCTCGCCTCCGGGAAGCCCGCCAAGGCCGGGGCTGGGTGGGGCCCGAGGGCGGTGCAAAGTGGGAACCGGGTGGCCTGCGGAGCTGCCACCAACGGACGGGCGCCCCCTCCCGCTGCGGGACAGGGAGCCCGCGGTCCGCAGGGGTTTGCGGGAGCAGAGCACAGCCCGCGCTTTCCTCAGTCATGCAGCGGGCGCCACTTGTGGGGCACGGGCTGCGGCGTGCGTGCCGGCACCGGCCACGGTCCCACTAAGTGGCCGTGGAGCCCACCCGTGTCTGTGTGCCCACCCGGCCCCCGTGGCACCTTCCCGAGGGCAGAGCTCACGACCCCCCAGCCACGGAGCACACAGTAGGTGCTCACAAAATGCATTCTGAGACTCTGGGGACAAGTGTGAACGTGTTCTAAGACCCCACTGACTGGATGCTCCTTTCACCTTGGCGAACACCTCACGGACCGTTTGCTGAGGAACATGAGACCTGATGAGGGGCGCTTCCAGGGTAAGGCGGAGTTTCCTGACCTACTGACAAGGACCAACCCTGCAGGACGATCATTTATTCACGAACAAAACCCAGATGTCCAGCATTGCCGTCGCACCCTGGAGCCCGGAGCCCGGAGCCCAGCTCCCCCGAGAAACCCTTCAGTGAACTCAACAGCGCAGTGAGCGTTTTAAAAGGAAACACTCCAGGGGCGCCTGGCTGGCTTAGTCGGTTAAGCATCCGACTTTCGCTTAGGTCATGATCTCGCGGTTCGTGGGTTCGAGCCCCGCGTCGGCTCTGTGCTGACTGCCAGCTCAGAGCCTGGAGCCTGTTTCAGTCTGTGACTCCCTCTCTCTCTGACCCTCCCCTGCTCACGCTGTCTCTCTCTCTCTCTCCTAGAAATAAATAAAAAAAATTAAAAACAAAACAAAACAAAACGAGAGCTTTTAAAAAATAATAATAATAAAATAAAATAAGAGGAAACACTCCCCTGACATCAATCCCGCCGGCATCTGTCCCAGGAAGCCGATTCACAAGTGCCACTTGCCCCGAGGGGACACCAGGAAGAAACGGGGGGCAGCTGAGTGCCACGGCCAGCGGGACGAAGACCCCAGGACGAGTGCCAGGCAGGGGCCCCGGCCGCAGCTGCCCGGGTCTTACCGATGAACTCGTGGAGGAACACCAGGGAGGCGATGTAGCAGGCCAGGCTGAGCAGCTCGGCCACGGTCATGAGCCAGTGCCACGTCTGGATGGTCAGGGCCACCATGAGCAGCTCCGTGAGGATCAGCGACGTGAAGGAGATCGCCACGATGTGCACGAACTCGGACTCGAACAGCAGCAGGGCCCCGTACATGATGGTGCTCCCTGCGAAGGCAGAGGGAGCCGGTGACCCACGCAGCCCTGCCCGCCCGCAGCTGCCGCCCCTCCCGCTCCCCGCCCGAGGCTCCGCCTGCTCACAGGCCTGGGCCCCCTTTTCATCTTCCATTTAGACATGAGAGGTGGCGCTTGCTACGTGAGGTTGACGAGTGGCACTTTACGGGGGTTTTATAGAGGTGTCTCGCTCTGATTCCCCAGTTTCCCTTTGGCCCTTACATCCTAAGGAGTCTAAAATTGCAGAGGAGGAGAAAGAGAGAGAGGAAGGCAGAGAGAGGGGGAAGGAGGGAGGGGGAGGGATGGAAGGCGGAAAAAAACAAAGAAAGGCAGGAGAGAGTATCCAGAGTGGATGGAACAAGAAACAGAAATTTAAACTTAAATCCGCTCTTTAAAATGACAGAGGCAAGCCGTCACAAAAAAGACAAATACTGTAGCTCTTCCGCTTCTAGAAGGCACCTAAATTAGGCCCGTTCACGGAGACAGAAAGGACAGTGCTGGTCCCCAGGGGCTGCGGTGGGGAAGGGGGACAGTGTTGTGCGAGATGAAAAAGTTCTGGAGATCTTTGATCTTTTCTCACAACAGCGCAATGCTAGAGATGCAGCACGTAACGCCCAGGTGGGCACCCACGGAGCACCGGCGAAGCGGGCCCTTAACAAGCGAGGATGGTATCGGCAGATGAATGGGTGAAGACGGGGTGGAGCCATACCATGGAGTATTGCTCGGCGATCAAAAAGAATGAGATCTTGCCGTTTGCAACTACGTGGACGGAACTAGAAGGTATTACACTAAGCAGAACAGTCAAGAGAAAGACAAATATCACATGACCTCACTCATATGTGGAATCTGAGCTACGAAACATGAACATAACGGAAGGGAAGCAAAAATAAGATATAAGCAGGGAGGGGAACAAACCAAGAGACTCTCAAATACAGAGAACAAACAGGGTTGCTGGAGGGGAGGAGGTGGGGGAGGGGCTAGGTGGGGGAGGGGCATCGAGGAGGCACTTGTTGGGATGAGCGCTGGGTGTTATACGTAGGGGACGAGTCACTGGAATCTACTCCGAAATCATCGTTGCGCTAGATGCTAACTAACTCGGATGTAAATTTTGTTTAAAAAGATGGTAAATCTTGGGGCGCCTGGGTGGCTTAGTCGGTTAAGCGTCCGACTTTCGCTTGGGTCATGATCTCGCGGTTCGTGGGTTCGAGCCCCGCGTCGGGCTCTGTGCTGACTGCCAGCTCAGAGCCTGGAGCCTGTTTCAGTCTGTGACTCCCTCTCTCTCTGACCCTCCCCTGCTCACGCTGTCTCTCTTTCCTAGAAATAAATAAAACATTAAAAAAAAAAAAAAAAAGATGGTAAATCTTAAGTCCTGTGTTGTTTTACGCCCTCACACCCACCACACACACACGCGTGTGCGCACACACACACACAAAATGCCAGAGATAACACACAGAACATCATGTACCAAAGTGGCAAAGGAAACAGATACGTGTTTTTCCAGCACCGCAGAAAGCAAACAGACGGTGCTCACGCAGATCAAGTCTGAGCAGCGCAAGAATATCACACAGAGGCAGGGTCAGGGTCAGGTGACGCTAAACCCCAGAACGCCTCAAGAGACTGCCCATCGTGACGGGTTCGCGGCCAAGGGGTGAAATGGAGCCTCAGTGTTCGTGTTATGAACCTTTACATACAAAAAGTGGCTGCGAAAACCAACGTGTGTATTACACTCTGACGTACTTCTTAAAAATTATCCCCTCGATTTTTTAAATGATAGTTTAACCTTCTGCCAACAAATGCAACAGTATCTCCACCTATTGGTTGCACACGCCATCAGCAACCCCCGCCCCCCGCCACTGCCCAACATATAGTGTATATTTGTAAAGCGTGTGTCTGCACCAGGGCAGACATAGATGGATATTACGACCACTGCACAGTTAGGCATAAAACACATGTAAAAATAGAAACAAACGCCAACAGGGGCTTTGGTATTTTCTCCTCCTACACTTAAAAGTCATCTTACAAAGTCTCTGCAGAATCTGAGAGACCCTCCCTGGAGGCCACTGAAGTAAACACGTTCTCAAAAACTATAAGGACCTCAGAAAAAAAGTATCGGAACATTCCAGAAAGCAGCCACTTTTTGTCACAATGGCTTGCACACCCCAGCAGGTTGTGACTGGTCTTCATTATAGTTTTCTCTGACTTTATCTCCTCAAGCAGACAGCACCGCCACACAGACCTCTCACCGTGCGGAATGTTCTGGTCCTTAGAACAGGCCGAGGAGGGCCTCCCTCGGGGCTCACGTCCCACCCCTTAACCACATTTCAGGGTTCTGGCCCCTCCATGTTCTGCAGGCACAGAAAAGTTCACCCCAGCAAAGCACGACAGGTGGTGTGACGTTCCTCACCTTGGTAGATGCTAATCAAAACCCACGTCAAGAAGGTCTTGTAGGACAATGGTCGTCCCTGAACGAGAGAATGAGAAAGAGCAGGTTACGGGCTTTGGCTTCTCCAGGGTGTCAGCTGCTTCACGCTTCTCCTCCACCAACAAGCCAACCTGCCTGTTTTCACTTAAAAAAATAATAATAAAAGTGTTGGGGCGCCCGGGTGGCTCAGTCGGTTAAGCGGCCAACTTCAGTTCAGCTCATGGTCTCACGGTTCGTGGGTTCGAGCCCCACGTCGGGCTCTGTGCTGACAGCTCAGAGCCTGGAGCCTGCCTTGGATTCTGTGTCTCCCTCTCTCTCTGTCCCTCCCCTGCTCACGCTCTGTTTCTCAAAAATAAATGAATGTTAAAAACAATTTTTTAAAGTGTCTCACACATATCTGGACACGTTTGAGAAATTACACATTTAAAAAACAAAGGATACTCAGTGGGAATAAATCTCAGTAAAACTCCTTGAGGACAAATAAGTGAAATCATGCGCGCGCGCACACACACACACGAACTGTCAGGGGCTCCTTTTTTTTTTAAGTTGTTGGTGGATATGTTTTCAGTTTACATATTACTGTCCTGTTTCATACTCCTGAGGCGTGTGCATATAGGACTTTTTTAAGGGAAAAAAAAAATAAAATCTACTCCTTCCTCCCAAGAAAGCTGTCACCAGTTCAGATCAGTGTTCAAACCAGATATGGCAGGGGGGTGTCTGTGTGAGATAAAGAGGGAGGGAAAAAGCCAGGGAAGGAGGAGGAGGGGAAGGGATGAGGGAGGGGAAGGGGATGAAGGAGAGGAGGGAAGGAGGAGGGAAGGGATGAGGGAGGGAAGGAGGAGGAGGAGGGGAAGGGATGAGGGGAGGGAAGGAGGAGGGGAAGGATGAGGGAAGGAAGGAGGAGGGGAAGGGATGAGGGAGGAAAGAGGAGGGGAAGGGATGAGGGAGGGAGGGGAGGGGAAGGGAGGAGGAGGGGAAGGGATGAGGGAGGGGAGGGGAGGGGAAGGGAGGGAGGAGGAGGAGGGGAAGGATGAGGGAGGGAAGGAGGAGGGGAAGGGATGAGGGAGGGAAGGAGGAGGGGAAGGGATGAGGGAGGGAAGGAGGAGGGGAAGGATGAAGGAGGAGGGGAAGGGATGAGGAGGGAGGGGAAGGGATGAGGGAGGGAAGGAGGAGGAGGGGAAGGGATGAGGAGGAAGGAGGAGGGAAGGGATGAGGGCGGGAAGGAGGAGGGGAAGGGATGAGGGAGGGAAAGAGGAGGGGAAGGGATGAGGGAGGGAAGGAGGAGGAGGGGAAGGGATGAGGAGGGAAGGAGGAGGAGGGGGGATGAGGGAGGGAAGGAGGAGGGAAGGGATGAGGGAGGGAGGAGGAGGGGAAGGGATGAGGGAGGGAAGGAGGAGGAGGGAAGGGATGAGGGAGGGGAAGGGATGAGGGAGGGAAGGAGGAGGGGAAGGGATGAGGGCGGGAAGGAGGAGGGAAGGGATGAGGAGGGAAAGAGGAGGAAGGGATGAGGGAGGGAAGGAGGAGGGGGGAAGGGAGGAGGGGAGGAGGGGAGGGGAAAGGGATGAGGGAGGAAGGAGGAGGGGAAGGGATGAGGGAGGGAAGGAGGAGGGGAAGGATGAGGGGAAGGAGGAGGGGAAGAGGAGGGAGGAGAGGAGGAAGGAGGAGGAAGGGATGAGGGAGGGAAGGAGGAGGAGGGGAAGGATGAGGGAGGGGGAGGAGGAGGGGAAGGGAGGAGGAGGAGGAGGGGAAGGGAGGGAGGGAAGGAGGAGGGAAGGAAGGAGGGAGGGGAGGGGAAGGGAGGAGGAGAGGGAGAGGGGAAGGATGAGGGAAGGGAGGGAGGGAAGGAGGAGGAAGGGGAAAGGATGAGGGAGGGAGGAAGAGGGGAAAGGATGAGGGAGGGAAGGAGGAGGAGGGGAAAGGATGAGGGAGGGAAGGAGGAGGGGAAGGGATGAGGGAGGGAAGGAGGAGGAGGGGAAGGGATGAGGGAGGGAAGGAGGAGGAGGGGAAAGGATGAGGGAAGGAGGAGGGGAGGGGAAGGGATGAGGGAGGGAAGGAGGAGGAGGGGAAGGGATGAGGGAGGGAAGGAGGAGGAGGGGAAAGGATGAGGGAGGGAAGGAGGAGGGGAAGGATGAGGAAGGGAAGGAGGAGGGGAAGGGATGAGGGAGGGAAGGAGGAGGGGAAGGGATGAGGGAGGGAAGGAGGAGGGGAAGGGATGAGGGAGGGAAGGAGGAGGAGGAGAAGGGATGAGGGAGGGAAGGAGGAGGCCAGTGGACCTTGAGAAGATCCTTGTAGAGCTCAGGATACAGCATGGCAACTTCTGACTTGACGTCTTTGTCCAGGACCAGAGAAAATACGGGAAACATGGTGTAAATGGTGGAGTACCTAGTGGAGAAAAATCACCGCAAGTTAAGACAGAAAAGGTCTTCTCCAGCCTCTGGGGCCCAGTTTCCATGCATTCATTCAGCAACTGCTCACTGAGTCCCCATGACATGCCAAGGCTGGTTTTACTGGAGATTCGGATGAAAAACAGGCAGGAACGTCTGTCCCCGGGGAGCTAGCCTGCTAGTCGGTGAGCCAGCAAAGTCGGTAAACTACACTGTGTGCTGCAGGTAAGTGCTAAGAAGAAAACTAGAATGGGGGGGAGGGAGAGATGTGGGGTGGTGTGATTTTTAGAGAGGGAGCCCAAGGGATGTGACATCTGTGTAAACACCCATAGACGGTAAGAGGCAGCCATGCCCTAATGAAGGGAAGAACATCCCAGGCAGCAAGAACAGCACATGCAAAGGTCCTGAGGTGATGGTGTGTCCTGTTTGAAGAACAGCACGGCAGCCAGTGCGGCTGGAGCCGGGTGAGCGAGGGGGAGAGGAGGTGGGAACTGAGAGGGATGGGGGGTCCGCAGAAGGCCACCTGGAACACATTTCAGGGAGCCCCTGCCTACGCTCTGGCATGTTCTTTCATTCTTCTGGGACCTGACAAAGGACAGTCCACTCTTCCGATCAGAAGCAGGCAGACCTCTTCGCCAGACTCTCCCCGGGACCAGCCAGCCTCTCCGTGCTCCCCGTCTCCTCACAACCAGGGGTGTGCCCTGCACGCACCTCTCTCTCGGGCATGTGTAACTGAACTCCACCTACCTGGGTAGCTCAGAGACTGGGAACATTCTCACCTGTGAGTTCCAAGTCAGGAACGGGGACGGAACCGATGGCAGCAAATGTCCACGTGACCCCGTCTAACAGGTCAGTGGCACACAGCGGTCGGGCTCCGCGAGGAACGTCCCCCGAGATGGACCCCGCCCTAGAGCCCTGGCAGCAGGCCATTCTCCCGGGGTCCTTGGCAGGGAGGGTACCTTCCAGACCTGCCCTCCCCCTTTTCCTAAGATCCCAGGGAAATCCCGGAGTCTGGGAACCTTCGATCTTGCTCTGGCTGCCAATCACCAATGAGTTTGGCCACTTGGTCTAGACACGATGTTTCTACTCTCATCAGTGCTATTGTAGGGAAGTTTCATAAAAGATTAGTAACACTGCCTGGATTTCCTTACCCAATGATGAGGAATCCTTGATAGAGCGGAACGGATGCGAAGTAAAACACGGAGGAAAAGACAGCCTGTGCCAATGAGAAAGGAAGATGTTTCCAAAAATCATTAAAAGCCCTAACGCTTATAGGATAAAATAACACCCGACACTCGACGTAGCACAAACTGCACTGACACAGCTGTGAGTGCCTGAAGTAAATCAGCTCATTTAACAACTACAACCACCTCATGAGACATTTACAGAGGGGATGAGTAAGGCACAGAGAGGTTAAGTGACTTGCCCATGAACACACAGCTCCCAAGTGATAGAGCCAGGAGTCGTTCCCGGGTGATTCGGCTCCAGGGACCACTCCGAGCCCCCTTGTGAACACTGACTGAGTCACACAGGCCGCACCCAGGAGACCTCTCCATGTGACCTCCGTGAGTCCCCAGTACCACCCGTGAAATCAAGTCCTGCATTCCACAGATGGGGAGTCTGAGCAGGTGCACGGCACTGGCGGGGCTCAAGCCCAGCTCTGTCTGCAGAGCCCGCACTGCTGCTCAGAAGCCCCGCCTGTCTGGGCCTGTGCCCGGGAGCCAAGTGAGCAGAGGTATGGAAACCGACATAAAGATAAACCTGCCCCGAGGACAGACACCGGTTACCCCGGGGGGTGGGGTGACAGCGAAGGCTTTCCTTCTTACATGACCGCTTTTACTATTTCTGGAAAAGTTCACGAAGAGCCCACCACCAGCAACACCTCTGCAATTCGACGAGAGCGATATTCACAACCCCCTACTGAGATGTCTACTTCCTGGTTTGGAAAATATTAGCTGCTGGCAGTGAAAACCAGGCTAAGGAGATAAAATCTGACTTGATGCTGTTACTTCCTTCTCTGGACATCTACAGGCTAACGGAAGGAAAGCGGCCTCAAAGCGAATTCCTACGAGCAGAAAATCAAAAAGAGGCCAGGGACGCCTAAAGGCTTTTCAAAGACTAACCACAAGAGAAAGGCGGAGCCAGGCTGGTGACGAGAGAGGGTGTCTCACCAGAGGCGTCCCCCACCCCGGTCACCTGCCCTGGGTGCTCACCTGGCAGAGCTCCGAATGCGGTGCCACGTGGGGCCCCGGTCCTGGGCGGCCCCAGCTGCACTACCTGGTCATATTTCAGAACTGAAAGGTTAAAGCCACCATGCAAATGACATTCCACCCAGGCCGGGCTATGGCACAGAAAGGACGTTTGTAAAAATGTCAAGAATCTGGTGTTTAGTTTTGTAAGTCAACGTCAAGAGCCTCCTTCCTCTAAAAGAGCCCGGCTGGCCATAAAGCCTTCCTCATCTCAGAGAGAACACTGTAGGGCAAATCAAACACTATGGCCGCATCTATCGGAGGGACCAACGTCAAAGTGCAGTTCTTTTCTTTTCTTTTTTTTTTTATTTTACAAATAGTTTATTGTCAAATTGGTTTCCATAATCAAAGTGCAGTTCTAACAGGGGCTTGCTCTTAGCCAGTCACTTTCAGCACAGGGGACAGGGGCGAAGGGCATTTTTCCACGGCACAAAGAACAATTTCTCACCCTGGAATTTTTTTTCCAGATAGATGTTCATAGAAACAGACAGGCGTTATTCAGGCCAGCTTTTGTGAGCAGGCCCGGGACCACGCTGATTAATCTCCCAGTGATTAAACCATAGTAATATCCAGATTGATTCATGAGCTAACATAAACTAAAAGTACAGATGTGGTCTGAGGCTGGTCAGGCAGCTAAGCATCTGACAAGATCTTGACTTCAGCTCAGGTCACGATCTCACAGTTCGTGGGTTTGAGTCCTGCATCGGGGCTCTGCTCCATCAGCGCAGAGCCTGCTTGGGATTCTCTCTCTCCCTTTCACTCTGCACCTCCCTGATTTGCACACTGCACGTGTGCTCTTTCTCTCAATAAATAAATAAACTTAAAAAATAAAGTACAGATGTGGTCTGATGATTCCTAACAGCCGTTTTGATCATGTTGATAAAAATCACTTGAAGGCTTCTATGCTCACAAATGCAACAGATATTGAAAACATAATAAAATCAGGGGCGCCTGGGTGGCTCAGTCGGTTAAGCGAGTGACTGCGGCTCAGGTCATGGTCACGGCTTGGGAGTTCGAGCCCTGCGTCAGCTCTGTGCTGATAGCTCAGAGCCTGGAGCCTGCTTCAGATTCTGTGTCTCCCCCTCTCTCTCTCTCTGCCCCGACTCTGCTCATGCTCTGTCTCTCTCTCTCAAAAATAAAGGTTTTTAAAATTTAAAAAAAAAAAAAGGAGGAGGGGGGCGGCCTCACGTGCATATGGCAGCACCACTTGACCTACCTGGAAAGGCACGATGCCTTTTATGTTATGATTAAGAGCCTTTCCCACAGATTAAAACGCCCCCTCCCAGCACACATCTTCCTGTCGTGTGTTTGCTAACAGTGGTAAGAACGCCTTCAGCACTGATTCCTCCTCAACCTTTGCTTCTCACAGTGGCCTCGGCCGGGGGAGCAAGACGCATCTTATCAGCCCAATGTCACAAATGGAAAACTGAGGCTGAGAGGGCGCATATGACTTTGTCAAAGTCTCAGAGACACACAGTGGCGGGGCCAGAAAGAGAGGTGGGCTCCGAGACGCGTCAGCCCTGTGTTCTCACCACTTAATGGGGGTGTTTTCACCTAAATGCCCACAGACGAGAATCCGTCAATAGCGTTTCAACACCCAAAATGGTTTCTGTCCCATCCTTCGGCCTTCCTCTGAGCGCGCACTTAACCGCTGCAGCCTGACGACAGATGTTTAAAGGAGCTGGGGAGAGCGAAGGTGGGAAAACACTCTACAATCTTCTCGTGAGAAACAAGATGGGCGCAAGATGTTACTCCTGAGAAGATGAACAATCGCAATAAGGGAGCTCGACTCCCACTGGGGACGGCGGGAGGCAGATCCGTGATGTCAGACACACCCCGGGGCCACGGGCCACGCTGCCCCCACCCGAGGGCCCCCGAACACGGAGGCAGCACCGGCCTCTCTGCATCGAGGGCACCCAAGGAGACACGGTGATGGAGACCACGGGCTCTGTGGTCTCCAAGCCAATGCGGATGAAACCCCCGAGGGACCCAGCCTACATCTCTCACCCTCCCGGAGCCTCAGGCTCCCCATCCGTAAAATGGGCGCAGGCTACCGTGAGGACTGCATGAGCCCCTGCGTGGTGGACACAGAGTCTGATGCTCAGGGTACAGGAAGTGCCCGAGAAAAGCAAGTTATTCTTTGGTGGTTCTTCTCTCCTGGCCCTTATTTTTGCATGTGGGAAAGTCAGGACCAGAGCGTTCGCCCAGCACTGACCTCTGCATTTTTCTCTCTGGCAAACCGATCGTAATAGCTCTGGGCATTTACGCCACATCTGCTTCACGCCGAGCACCAGACAGGCACCAGTGCTAACACCTGCATCTGCTGCCCCCCAGCAAGGGCGGCCCCCACCGTGTGCCAGGGGAGGGATCTGTGGCACTCCAGGGTCAGTCCAGTTTGGGGTTTACACCGGTCAGATGGGATGACAGCTCCAAGGGACAGCCTCATCCCCACGTGCCCGTGCAGAGCCCCTCCCCCGCCCCTCGCCCACCTGCATGGTGCTGATGCAGAGGCTTCTGTGGATCACGAACTGGCTGAGGGCAGCCGACCGCTTGTAGCTGTTCCGACCGTGCACCATGAGCAACCGGCCAAGATGCTTGAACTGGGTGACGGAGAAGTCGGCAGCGAGGGAAGCCTGTTTTCCTTCCTAAAATCCAATAAAATTGGGCACCATCAGGAGCACAAGAGGTCAAGGCAAACGCTTTTTTTTTTTTTGGTTTTTAACCGAAAAAGCAAGATGTTGTAAGGGGATCCTTGGGAAATGTCTAAAAGAGCTTCTTTGGTTTCACGCTGTACTCGGTTGGTGGTCCGAGTCTGAGTTGGATTTAAAGAGAGGAATGTACTTAAATAAAAAACACTCTAAATCACAGAGAGTTATAATTTGGAGGGCAAATGGATCTAGTTAATAGTAAGCCGTGGGGGAGGGGGGTAGGCCCACCCCATAATGGGTATCAGAAGCAAAGAATCATCAGAGATAGGCGCTTGACAATACTCGGTTCTTCTAAGTGAAACGTGAGGCTGAGGGTGAGGCCAGGGGAGGGGGAAGGGCGGAGGCTACTAACGATACCAAATGGAACATTCCTGAGCGTACAACTTTGTGCATTAATCAAAGTGCAACCCTCTAATGGGATTCTCTAATTTTAAAAGATGCATGATGGACGCCACAGTGGGGGTCACACCTGCATAAAAGGGCCCATTCCAGGAAGATCTCAAAGATCACTGAATTCTGTAGCTTCAGCTAATTGTCAGCTGGACAAGCACCACAAAACCAGAAAGGGTGGGAAGAAAGAAAATCTGAAAAGCGTATGGATGGACTAGCCCAATCCATGAAGCTACGGGACAAAACGCACAGGACAGTGTCTCTGGCCCTCACTCGGGGCTTCTGGACTCTTGTTTGACACAGTTCTAACGAGCCTCGTACCCAATCTCACCTATGGTCATTTAGAGGTCACAAATTAGGACAGAGTAGACTCCGGGAGTTGAGAACACACGTGACAAGGACAGAAAATAGCAACTAGGCTGTAATTCGCCAACTTTATAAAACACACCAGCTGCCAAAGCCTTTTAGTGACAAACCCCACCACGCCCCTCCATAACCCCCCCCACATGAACATGTAGCGCGGTAACTGATGCTTTTGTGGACGCTGCAAGTACCACGGAAAAGTCTGAAGTGCATCCACTGCGCCTAACATACAGCAAAACACTTCTTTTTCAATTTAAGTTTTGACATGTGAAAAATTGGCACTGTCGTCCATAAAGTACAGTGACATGCATGTCCGACTCCCGGCTCATTAGGTGACGCGGCTCCTCAGACTTCGTAATTCTAACCAAGAGTTTGCAGAAGCATCAAAGCTGAGTTTCCAGGGGAAAAGAAGTGCCCCTGAGCGAAGCAGAGCACCTCCCAGCACCGGCCCCTCCACAGCCAGCAGCACCCACACCCCCACACCCCGCACTCACCTTCCCCTCGACCCCCACGCCGCAGTCCGATTCCTGAATCATACTGACGTCATTGCCTCCGTCACCTGCGGGCCGCACGGACCAGAGAGAAAACCGGGAAATTGGGAGAGAGGCGAGAAACAGGACCCCGCATTTCATTCCAGCTCTGAATAATCGCACGCGCTCTGCCTTCCGCTGAGTGTCTTCTGCGCGGCTCCATTTAATCGCTCCAACACCCCAGTCTCACACACAGAGGAGCTGAGCGTCAGGGGGATACCAGGTGGCTGGCGAGAGTCCCAGCCACCGAGCGGTGGCAGGGGGAATGCGTCCACGCCACCCCAGCGTCTACAAGCACCGCACCCCTGCCTGTGGGCGCGCACAGTGCCGCAGGACGCCAGCAGCAGTGACCGGCTGCGCGCCCAGTGTCCTGGGGCGAGCACTTTTTAAATCTACCCTCTTCCATCCACATCAGCACCGTCTGAGTGCTTATCACCCCATTCTACCAACGGGCAGACAGAGGCTCGGGCGGGGGCCCAGGGAGTAAAACCAGCGCGGACTGGGAACCCAGATCCACTCCAGGGTGTGCGGCCCGCAGCCCTCTGCCCTGCTGCTTTCTGCATCGCCAGCAGAGGAAGAGCAAGCTGCGGAGGAAAGCCCCAGAACACGTTTATCTACTCTAGCTCAAAGGGAAATACTAAAATAATAATAATAACAATTCTCGAGCCAACGTCGGTTGGGGGAAGAGATGGGGACCTGAGTAGAGGAGGCCGTGGCAGGACCCCGCTCCCCTTACAGAGAGGAGTCGGGGTGCCGGCCGGGCCCAAGGGGGGCGGGGCAGCGCCTACCCACTGCACAGGTGAGCTTCCCGGTGCGTTCCTGGAGCAGGCGCACGATCTGCGCCTTCTGGGTAGGGGTGCAGCGGCAGCACACGACAGCCGGGCACTGGCAGGCCAGCTCCATGAACTCGTACTCGTAGAACTTGAGGCAAATCTGGGAGGGGGAGGCGGGGGGGGAGGGTCAGCCAAGGTCACGGCCCCCACCGAAGCAGGAAGGGGCCCGTGCTCCCAGGAGGACCCGGCCGGCAGGGCCCCCGCACCCACCTCCAGGGAGTCCCCGGAGATGACCAGGGCACAGTCGTGCTTCCTGCGGAAGGCATTCAGCTCGAGGTGGGCCTCGCTGCGGTTGCTCACCTGCAAGGGAACACAGGCGTGGAGGCTGCCGCGGCCTGCCCTCCGGACACGGGAGAAGGGCCAGCAGTGGCTTCCCGAAGCCGGGGTGAAGACAGTGGCCACCCGGGGCGCCTGGGTGGCTCAGCCAGTTGAGCGTCCGACTTTGGCTCAGGTCATGATCTCACGGTTCATGGGTTCGAGCCCCGCATCGGGCTCTGTGCTGACAGCTCAGATTAGAGCCTGGTTCAGATTCTCTGTCTCCCTTTCTCTCTGACCCTCCCCTGCTCACACTCTCTCTCTCAGAAATAAATAAAACATTAAAAAAAGAAGACAACAGTGGCCACCCCAGCCACAGACCCCCGCCCTGCCCCTGCCGCCAGACGCAGAGCCAAATTAAATCCTGTGTGTTATGCGTCCGGGGAACTTGGGAAGGCCTGTGTGCCAGCCATCACCTCGCATTTCCCCCAGGACAGCAGGGCCCCGCATAATAAAAACAAGAGCTAAAAATGGCTGTACTTTCATGGAGCGCCAGGCACTGTGCTAAGCGCTTTTCATGGATTTTCCCCAGTGACTTCTCACAGCAACCCTACAAGGTGCGTAATGGTAACGGCTGTACTTGACGCGTGAGGAAACGAAAGCGGGAGAGACGCGTGAGCCTCTAAGGCGCACGTCTAGGGGGCTGCGAAGCAGGCGTCAGGAGCCAAGCATCTGGGAGGGCGGCCAAATTCTCTGTAACAGACCAGATGGCAAACCCCGTGGGCTCTGTGGACCCTACAGTCTTTGCCAAAACGACTCAGCTCTGCTGCCTTAGCATCAAAGCAGCCACAGGCAATATGTAAACAAACAGGCCTATCTGTGTTTAAATAAAACTTTATTTACAAAAGCAGGTGGTCACATGGACTATCGTTTGTAACCCCTGAATACACAGAATGCATAGAGTAGAGAATGTATAGAACATACGGTCCGTGTTTGTTATTTCCAATGGCCACACTCTAGAAAGTCACTGTGAACATCAACTTAACAGATCACGATTCCTTCGTGGCTCCTGTGTGGGGGCCAGGGGGCCAGGTTCCTGTGCACCTCTGGCCACCATATTCTTGTCCATCGATACATAACCTTGCTTTATATGTGTTTCTGTTTAAAGACGTCTTTTAAAACAGATTTTTTTGATTCATGAGCACTGAACTCATAAGCAACAGCGCTGTAACTCGTGCTCGGAGGAAGATTATCCAACACATGTACTTTCTCCATGAGGCACATCAGAGCCTTCCTGAGCTCAGCAACGCATTTTCAACAGTGAAATCACTAACGCAAAAATGCAAAGACAAAAAAAAAATAGAACAAAAAACTAAAACAACAACAAAACCAAAAAAAGCCCAAAGCGGCACCAAGCAGATCGTGAGCTGGGCTTGTGTGCGTATGAGAGCGGAGAAGACGGACGGCCTGGTCCGATCTCAGCTGGGGGCGCGCGTGGGGCAACGACGATGTCCCGCTGCCCTGCGCGTGTCCACAGAAGACTGTGAACGAAAGCGCCCTGAGCGCTGGTTTGGGGGTTACCAGTACGTTTCGGGGAGCAGGTGAATCTGCAAACGTGGAGTCTGTGTATAACGGGGACTGACCAGACCCGCGTCCGCACAACACCGGTGGTGCCGTATCCCCAGGACGGCCGCATCCCGAGGGCGGGGGCGAGGGGACTCCCACCACATGCGGAGCCCCCCTCCCTGCGGCTGGGCACGGGGTCCCCGGCTTCAGGAGCAGGGCTGCCACCCCGCCACAGAGCGGCGCTCGCCCCCACCCCCCCTGCACTTGTTCAGGCCGGTCTCGGCTTCTGCCTTCGGGCCCCTCCTCACCTCCCCACGCCTGCAGTGCTGGGGTCAAGTGCTTGCCACAAGGGCAGGAAATGTCTCGACTGCCCGCCCGACAGACCTCTCTCTACAGGCTCCTGAAGGGTTTTCTGCAGGAGGGCAGATGGCCCAACATCTGCGATCCGGAATTTATTTCTTATCCAAGGACTCAGTCTCCCAGGGTTCAGTGGAATCTGGGCTCGTGTGTACAATGTCACATGCACGGGCTCATCTGCATCCTTCATCCCGACTGCCTTTCGTCAGCTTCTCGAAGGGACCACGACCCCCACCGGGTTAAGAACACGGCAGTAACGAGGTGCTTCTGAGCCACCCCGGGAAGGAGCGCTGTAGCCTCGCCAGAGTCCCTCAGTAATTCCACCCAAACCAGCGATGTAGGCCCCCCCCCATTTTAGGGGCCCACTCAAGGTTACGAGGTCATAAGGCAAAACTGCGTCCCCACCCCCACGAGGCCCCCACGCAGAGAACACTGTACCAGCCGGAAAACGTGGATGTCCTGATTTCTGGTCACCAGATGTGCATTCTTCGCCGTGCACGTGGCTGTCTCCAGCTTGTCCCCTGTCAGCATCCAAACCTGCAATCGCAGCACAAGGGGGCCTCCTCTTTGTAAGCGTTCAAGGCCGGCCCGGAGCCCGTGTCGGCCCAGGTCCCAAGAACACAGAGCGAAACGTGACTTATGGCATTTCCCTCGAGGCTCCTGGTGTGCCCAGCACACGACAGGAAGAGCCCACTGCAAGGGCCCGAGGACCCCCAGTGACCACTGCTGGTGGCAGCCAAGGCTGGTACGGTACTTTCAGAAAAGCACTTGGCCACACGCTTTAATAGATCTCATGAAGCTTGGCCTCTGACCTCATAATCCCTCTTCTGGAAATTTTTCTCAAAGCAATAAATAATCTCAGAGAAGGGAAGGCTGTGTGGGGACGGGGCCACTTCCGTGTCCCGCAGGAAGCACTGGTCTGTTCCGCTGCGTACGGTCCTTCTCCGTGGCTGGTTAAGCCAAGGGTACGTGTGCCAAGTCCCTCCACACCTCCGAACAGACCAGTCTGCATTTTGCTGCTGTGAGCTCAGAGAAGGGAGGGACCCGTCCCAAAGCCACACAGCCTCAATCCAGGTCTTCCACGTCCACACGGACGCACTTCCCGCTCCGCTAGCCCTTCTCTCCGCCCGCGGCAGGGAAGGGCGCAGAATCACAGGGCAAAGGACGTGCTGGCAGTGGGGGAGGTGCGGGAAAGAAAAGGGCAACGGCTTCGCGAGCGATCGGCGTGCCAGGCGTCCGTCAAGCCCTTCCGTGTTTGGTGCACGTGGCCTTCAGGGTAACTTTATAAGGCAGGAAACGGTGCTGAGAAGTCAAGCCACTGGCCAAGGAGCACCAAGGTAGTCAGTGGAGAAACCAGATTCCAACCCAGGCAGAGGGACAGCCAGGCAGCAGGCACTGGCCCTTCCGGGGGCCCTGGGCCCTGGGCTTCACCCTGCTGGGTGCCAGCCTCTTCTCTCAACACCCCATCTGGCCATAAAAACAATAACCTTTTAGGTGACCCCGGTTTGGAGCCAGTTTCTGGGGTCTGCTGTAGGAGAGCAGACCCCGGGGATGGAGCTGGGAGGCTCAGGTTCTAGAAAACCATGGCAAGTCATTGCTGACTGATGTCCCACGTGGGGACGACAGGGGACAGGCACTGCAGGTAAGTGCCCCGACCTGAGCCCCAGGACCCTCGGCTGCCGGATCCTGGAAGGGGCTGAGGTAGACATTTCCCAATTGCCAACACCTTCTGGCCGTGGAAGAGCTTCCCACTAAACCCTACCGGTGAGGTCCCCGCGCCCCTCGCCCCTGCCCTCCCTTCCCCCTCCGGTCCGACCAGGGAAACCAGAAAGAGAAGTCAGGTCCCCAGAGGGAACGAAACATCCCGCCTTTCGGTGAGAGCGGCTTCGAGGAGACGCGGCTTGGGATGAAGGCACAGCAGAAGGCAGAATCCCACCGCCTGGATGGAAGCGGTCGCAGAAGGCGCCCGTGTGACAGACTGAGGCGCACGCTGCCACGGACACCCGCCCTTCTGACCTCAGGCGCTTCTTCCAAATGCGGGGCCTCGCCGAGGACTCCCTCGCAGCGAGCCAGGCCCCAGGGCCGAAGACACGGGACGGAATCTGGTTCCCGGGAAACGTGCCCGCACGCGAGTGAGTGGCCCCCGCCGTGGCCCGGGTGTGGCCGCAGCTCAGTGAGTAGTGTGGCCCCGCTCCCAGGAGCCTGGGCCACGTCCCGGGCCACGGACCGGGCCACGGATGCAGCGGAGAGGCGCTCTGGGCGGAGGCGGGTAGCACACGGAACAGGGTTCCAGAAGCTGCAAGCCGGTGAGGCTGTTCCGCTGGGTCCTGGGAGGGGTAGCCTGCTCCTCCGACGCCCTCTACTGGCCTCTCCGGATCAAACTACTGGATTGTTGGCCTTTTTTTTCTCTTTTTGGCCCCAAACAGCGTAAATATGGCGGTTTACGAGTGAGGGCGGTCACTCATTCACCCAGAACAACAGGCAGACGCGGGCCGTCGGGTCACCCAGCAAGAATGTACTGAACATCCTGAGCATCTGGACACGGCCTGGCCCTGACTGAGCGGTAAGGGGATGCACGTGGCCGCGCCTTCGGGGAACCCCATGTGGCCTTGGGGGGCGGGGGTGGGGGTTAAAGGCACACGCACCAGCCTCTTCCAAGAGCAGGATGGGGGGCGTGGTGGTGCTGGGGAGCCGGAGTGAGGCGACGGGCCGTCTGGGACAGGGCTCTGGGTCACCGCCCAGGCGCCCCCCCCACTAGCCCCCACACCGGCTGCAGCCACCCTTCCGAAGCCCACCCCCACAGGGCGGCGGCTGTTTGGGCGGCCGGGCCCGCCGCAGGTGCTCCCTACCTTGATGCCCGCGTTCCGCAGGGTCTCCAGGGTGGGCCTCACGTCCGCCTGCAGCTGGTCCTCCACCCCCGTGAGACACAGAAGCTCCATCTCCATCTCCAGGCTCTCGATCACGGTGGCCACTTTGAGGGAGCGGTCGTGCACGCTCAGCTTGGCCTGGACGTAGCGGGCCTGGGGCAGGGCAGGGGCGCACAGTCACTGCGGGGGCGGGGGAGGGGCCGGGCCGGCCGGTGTCGGGGCGTCGGGGGTACAATGCCAAGGAGGGGGGCGGCACGTGGCTGGACCCCAAAGGGATGAACCGAGACTCTCGGCCCAGACCTCGGCCCCGGCCCCACCCCTTCCTCTGTACTTCGCTGGCTGTGCAACTTCTAGCAAGTTGCTCAATTTATCTGAGCCTTAGCTGTTTTCTTCCACGAAGCAGCCACAAGAGCCCCAGCCTCACCGGGTTGTTACAAGGATTGGTGCCCCCGGATCTCAAAGAAAACAGCAGGCTCTGCCACGACATGCGCTTTGCGACCAAGCATCCCTGATCGCTGGGTTTTCTGAAGACGAAGTCCCGCCTCCAAGGGCCGCTGGCCCCACCCTTCCATTTAAGCCACTTTCGAGAATTTAGTAAATACATGGAAGAAAATCAATCGGGGCGCCTGGGTGGCTTAGTCGGTTAAGCGTCTGACTTTCGCTTAGGTCATGATCTCGCGGTTCGTGGGTTCGAGCCCCGCGTCGGGCTCTGTGCATGACAGCTCAGAGCCTGGAGCACTGTGACTGCCTTTAAACATTGAAAATCAAAACGGCCCTCAGGAGCTGATTCAAACACATGCCTTTAAACTTGAAAAGATAGTCGAATCTACCGGGGCCGGAACTCTTGCTAAATAAAGCTTTACCAAGAACTCAAGCGCACGGACGAGACAGGCTCAAGCACAGCTCCTCTGGGTGAGGCACGAGAGGACCCCAGAGGCCGGTCCCCAATCACCCGTCCCTCCCTCACAGTCCTGAGGCCCGGGGATCCAAGGGCCCTTCCCGCAAGGAACATGCAGTCCATGGGACAAGAAGGCAATGAGCCAGACAGATCTACGCTGCAGCCCTGAGCCGTGAAAGCCAATGACCCGGTTAAACTCTTTTTACAACTTAAAACACTGAGGGCTAGAAGGGGGTGATTCATTTTGTTTTCCAGAAGGTGTACTACGTGCCAGTGACCATCCTGAGCGCCAGGATGTAACAGCAAACCAGACTGACAGTCTCTGCTCTTGGAAAGATTTTATTCCCAGAAGGGGCTATTAGGAAGAATGTTAGATGTAAACACATAAACAAGGTCAGTCTGGATGGTGATTAAGTGAAGAAAGTTAAGTGGGGTGATGGATGGCGAGCGGTGGGGTGGAGCTGCCTTAGATGGGGAGTCCGGGAAGGCTTCTTGGAGGCGGCGGCGTTTGAGCAGAGACCCAAAGGAGGTGAGGGAGCAGGCCATGGAGCTCCGTGCAGGAAGGGAGTTCTGGGCAGAGAGAATGGCAAGTGCAAAGGCCCTGTGACAGAAGTGAGCCTGGGGCACTCAGAAGGGACATCGGTATGGCCAGAGCAGACTGAGCGAGGGGGAGACCAAGAGGAGAGGTGGGGGTGAGGGGGGTGCAGAGGAAGGCAAAAAATAATGGGAAGGTCATGGGACCACTTACTTCAAAGTCTTGATACTGCTCCTCCGCTAAAGATTTCTTCGCCACCACGAGAACCCGCAGTCCTTCTCGGGCCATGTTTCCACACTGAAAAGCAGACCACAGTCAGCGGAGGGCCGCACTAAGGGCCTTGCTTCCGAGCCCCGGACTCTCACGGGGGAGGGCTGGACGCTGACATGGACAGACCCCTACCAAAGGCACAGGGAAACTGGCCAATTCGAACATCGCCTTCCCCTATAGCAACCTTCCCTGAAGCAGGCCTTCTACAGGGAGATTGCAAATGGCAGCCCGCAGGCCAGACACTGGTCTATGCACAGGTTTTCTCCACTGGGCGCAATATATGCTTCAAAAGCTCAGTCAGCAGCACCGTCAGACTTCACAGACAAATCTGGATTTCCGGCTTGTTGGGGGAAAAAAACCCCAAACCTCTGACGCCACCACACCTGCTTTCCCAAATGACCACAGCCAAAGATGGATGAAAAGCAGCTGCTTTCATGTATTCCCAAAAAACGGCTGTCAGGTGAAGAATATTCTGATATGCTTAACACACAACGTGCCACCTTACTGGAAAGACACACCCTAGCCTGTTGCATGTGACTCACCCGCCCCTGTTGGTACTGAGTTTGCAAACCCTCTACCTGAAAATGTAATGTTACTGAATGGAAATTGGGCATCCCCCCACCCCAACCCCCCACCTGGAGCTGAGAGAGAAAACGACAATGGGAAGAGTTTCTTCCCTCCTGGCTGTGGCCGATCCTCCACCTCACCCATCAGGACAGGCAGCCTGTGACGTGACCCCCCAAGGATCCCCGCCCTCCTGCCCCCTGCCACCAGCCAAACGCCAGTGAGGAGGAGGTGACTCGTGAGCTTGGGAGTGGGCCTCGCCCCGCTTGAGCCTTCAGATGAGACCCGGGTCCCAAGCAACCACTTGAGAGACCCTACGAAGAAGAGCTGGCTAGGCTGCGGACAGATGCCTGACGCACCGAATCCGTGAGGGATGGAAGTGTGCTGTCCCAAGCTGCTAGGTTTGGCGGCAACGTGTTACGCAGCCACGGATGACGAGTACAGAGAGCCGTGTTACTACGCCATGCGAGGGGCAGGCTCCAGAACGTGCTTCTGCGGCCCTCACTCCCCACAGCCGCTTACCTCTTCCTCCAGCCAGTCGTTGTACTGCACGATGCCGGCCATGACAACGTCCGCCCCCTTCATGTAGAACGTGATCTCTCCCGTCGATTCATCCTGGGGGGTGCGGGGGCGGGCACGACAGAATGAACACTCAGGAGAACACCCACTTCCGGCTCCGGTACCCACTTCCCATGATGGACGGCGTACAAAGCCTACTCAGGGGACGCTGATGGTTCATTACTTGGACAAAGATAAAAAGCCAGAAGGGGGAGGCGGGGAGGGCTCACTTTGGGGCAAAGGCCACCCAAAATAGAAGAAAACTCGAAGCATTTGGAAAAGCATTAAATGATGAAAAGCAAGATCAAAAGGACATGAGAACTTTGTTTTTCAAGTTATTACTATCAACAGGAACGGACTCCCACGCTGCAAGATCGTCTTAAATTTACACACAGAATTGCCAGGATCACCCAACCGCGGTCTACCCGAAAAGACGGCAAAGTAAGGTGCTCATCCGGGGTGTGGCTCTCCATTTTGGCACTACTCACATACGGGCTGGGGGGTTCCTTGCTGGGGGCGGGGGGGCGGGGCTGGCCTGTGCACTCCAGGACCTTCTACAGCGTCCCTGAACTGTCCCCACTAGAGGCCGGCCACACCCCCATGGGGACGACCCAAATGTCTCCAGACATAAGCAAACTGCCTTCGCTGAGAACTGCTAATCCCGATCATTCCAGACCCCTGGGTCTACCTGAGGACTTGCTAGAGATCAAATGACCCGGATTTTTATTCACGCCGACCAGCTTTTCTGGGGGTAGGTAACACCATGACCCAGGAGCCAAAGGCTTAGCCCTGACACCAGCTTTTGGCCGTGTGCACTCGGACACGCTGCTTCTTTTCTCTGCACCTCAGCGCTCCCACCCGTTAATCGGGAACATTGCCAACTCTTACCGCACAGGCTGTTGGGCTTAAATGAAGTCACCGAGCCACAGCACAGAGCCAAGGGCCAGGCACGCAGAAAACGCCCGCTCAGCGTAACCAGCCCCGCAAGGGCGACGCGAACTCCGTGCACCCCTCAACCGCACTGTGTGTGGGGACCAAGGCTTTGCCCAGCGGTTCTCAGTGGAGGGGACTGTGCATGTCGCAGTGTCTGGAAACTTTTGCGGTTGTCACAGGGGGTGAGTGCTGCTGGCATCCAGCGCGTAGAGGCCAGGATGCTGTCACGTGTCCTGCAGTGCACAGGACAGCCACAGCCAACAATCAGGTGGCCCGATGTCAACAGCACGGGGGCTGAGGAATCCTGGCTTTAAGGAACAACGGCTCTTATCCCTGGTTCTTATTCCGTGACCCCTTCCTCGGAAACTCACATCACAGGGAGCCTGGGGGGAGGGCGAGGGCGGGCGGAGGGAACAGAGCACGGTCATTACCACCTCATGCCTACGATTTGCTACCCCGGGCAGCCCAGAATGCATACGTGTAAACTCGTTACTAAATATGACATAAATACACAGAGCCAAGTGACGGGTGCACATTTCCTTTAAAACGGCTTTCCAGGGCCCTCTAATCACTGACAATCTTGGAGAACTCCGTGCTTTGCCCACAAAAGCACTGCCGGCCGCGAGGAGGCACCTGCCTCCTTGAAGCCAGCAGACAGGCAGGCACGCGACATCTCCGATGGGTCACACACACCTATGCCTGCTCGGGACTCGGGCCAGCGACGGCCGCGGGGGCTGAACATGAAAGCGTCCCGGGGCTTTTTTCCCTCTTCCCTTCACCCAAACGGTGCCTGACAACAGAGCGCAGGAAACGGCGTCCCCTCCCCAGCTTCCTCTGCGCGGAGGGCGCAGGCAGCTCGCCCAATACAAACAGCGCGCCCCTGTCTCCTCCCGTCGCTCACTTCCTCCCGCCCGGTTCATCACAAGGTTACCCCGCTCCCATACGATTACGCTGCGCATTTACAGAGGGCTGGTGCTTGCACGGCTTTGTTTTGGGGCCTCGTCTTTTTCCACTGTGGTCTGATCCTGGCCCCTGTTCAAAGGCCTCTTCTATTCAAACAAGGACAAGAGTATGATCTACAGCACCGATCCGCCTCCATCATTCCATGGGGGGCGGGGGGGAGGGGGACGGCAGAACATCTGTACGCGACAATAAGGAAGTGGCCATGGCAGCCTTCCTCTTGGACACACAGGCGCACGAGCCCCAGAGAAACTCCTAGAAGACTGAGATGCAGGCCAAGGAAGGACTCTGCCTGGTGCGCGGCTGAAGTCCCTGCCCAGCACCATCCACGAGCTCGTACGTGTCGGGAGGGCTGATGAGCGAGGTGACTGTGCCCGAACCTGCCGACGGTCACCAAACCAAGATGTGTCACAGCCCCGCTGACGCTGCCTCACAACGGGCGGCTGGGCAGGTACTTCAAATGCCAGGGAGGCTACAGGGGCGCGTGGGGACTGAACTGCTGGCCCTGGCAGTGTCCTCGTGAGGAGGCTGTCCTGGCCTCTCCCGACGAGAGGACATCAACCCTGACTGGTGACGACCAAAATGTCTCCCAACTTTTCCGAATGTCCCCCGGAGGCAAAACGGCCTCAGGGCGAGAACAGCTGCGTTAGAAGAGTTTAGGGAGGTTTCTGGAAAACAGGGAGCTGTCCCTGAGCCCGAAGGCTAATTTTCATGTCAAAGGCACATATAAAAAGGGAGACAGGTCAGAAAACAAGAAAATTTAGCAATCCCATGCATGTCATTAAAGATAGCCTAACGAAGATGGATGCTCACAGACTGACTTTGAGTCGTGAGAAATGAAAAACGTGAAATATCCGTGGAAAGAATATTTAATTAAATAATGGTATACTCTTTCAACAAAACACCACGCACACATTAAAATCATAAAAATGACACTCTACTAATATGAGAACATTTTCATCATACATATTGTTCGATGGCGGGGAGAGGTTAGAAAGCCTCATGTGATGCTCAATGCCAGGTTCATACAAATGCGTGTGGGTATTTACACTCGCATATGTGTAGAAGAAAACTAAAAGGGAAATTCTCTGAAGAGGGATGAGTGCTTGGTCTTTGGGTGGTGAAAATAAAGATGAACAGTTTGAGCTCCTTCTTGATGCATGTATCTGCTCTGAATGCTTTAATTCAATGGTTTGTTTTTTATAACCTTGGAAGGGGGGATTGCTATTTTAAAATAATGGTAAATATGGGGCGCCTTGGTAGCTCGGTCGGTTAAGCGTCCGACTTCACCTCAGGTCATGATCTCACGTCTAGTGAGTTGGAGCCCTGCGTCGGGCTCTGTGCTGACAGCTCAGAGCCTGGAGCTGCTTCCGATTCTGTGTCTCCCTGTCTCTCCGCCCCTCCCCTGCTCCCACTCTGTCTCTGTCTCTCAAAAATGAATTAATGTTGGGGGCGCCTGGGTGGCTTAGTTGGTTAAGCGTCCGACTTTCGCTTAGGTCATGATCTCGCGGTTCGTGGGTTCGAGCCCTGCGTCGGGCTCTGTGCTGACTGCCAGCTCAGAGCCTGGAGCCTGTTTCAGTCTGTGACTCCCTCTCTCTCTGACCCTCCCCCTGCTCATGCTGTCTCTCTCTCTCTCTAGAAATAAATAAAACATTAAGAAAGATGAATTAATGTTGAAAAATGTTTTTTAAAGTTTAAAATAATGACAAGATTTTTCCCATCTGAGAAGTACCCCCTACTCCGAGGTAAAGTGCTGGTCTTGCTGTGAGAAGATGTGGGGCCACATCTCATAAAATAGGATGTGTAGGGGCGCCTGGGTGGCTTAGTTGGTTAAGTGTCCGACTTTCGCTTAGTTCATGATCTCGCGGTTCGTGGGTTCGAGCCCCGCGTCGGGCTCTGTGGTGACTGCCAGCTCAGAGTCTGGAGCCTGTTTCAGAGTCTGTGACTCCCTCTCTCTCTGACCCTCCCCTACTCATGCTGTCTCTCTCCTAGAAATAAATAAAACATTAAAAAAAAAAAAAAACACAGGATGTGTATCTGGGAACGAGAGCCCTTCCCAGCCAAAGGAAGGTGGGCATATTGCTCACTTATCCAAGAACGGCTGATATTAGGGACTATCTGATGATGATTCAACCCTCAAATGACTTCAGCAGAGCCCACGGTCCTGGAACTTGAAAAACTAAAGGCTGGAAGGGCCGGAACAAAAGTCATTCCGGAAGAGATAATGACTCTGACTCCCCAGGAAACACCCACCCACACGCTCTGAGCTGCTGCTTCCAGGACACAGGCGGTCCTGACGTCAGCCACGGTCTAGAAGCCACGGGTCAGACCAGGTACGGGCCAGGGGGGAAAGCAGCAGCCGCGTGGGAGAAAAAGCTCCCCTCCCACCCAAAAGGTGCATCGGGGACATAAAAGTCCCTTAGAATGTGTCATTTTCAAGGCACGTTCATGCTGTGTCACTGGGTCGTCAGAAGAGCAGCTCGTGGAGCTGTTTCTTCTACCTGGAGGGGAGACAGCTTCTTCAATGGCTCCCAAGGACCCCTACCTCCTCGTACTCCGTGCCCTGGTGAGACCCACTCCTACCGCTTCTCGTAAGCGAGACAGAAGGGACGGAAGGCCGGTTCTGATCTGGTTACAAAGACTCTGCCTCCCACCTTGCTCGCTGGGAGGAAGCTCGCTGGGAGGAAGCTGACAAGGGAGGTGACCTACAGAGAGGCCGGGGGAGCAGCGAACAAGGGTGGCCTCCACCGAAACAGCGGAGGACCACGGCCCTCAGTGCAACATCCGCAAGGAGCCGAATCCTGCCCCAGCTGAGCCCCGGCTGACAGCGGCCTGTGAGAGATCGAGAGCCAGACCACCCAGCGGAGGGGCACCCAGATTCCTGGCCCACAGACTCCATGAGATACTACCTTCTGTGGCTTTATGCCACCAAGTGTGGGGACATTACCGTGGGCGCTCTGCAAGCTTTTCAACGCCCCACTCGGCACCCAAACTCCCAGGCGGCGGTGGTTAAAGAGCCCAGGCTTGAGGGCCATGTCACCTGGGGTTCATCACCAGCTCCCCCGTCACCCAGCTGTGTGGACTTGGGGAGAATGCAGAGCCCTCTCTGCACTTCCACTTTCTTCTTTGTCAAATGCCAATCAAAATGGTTCCTGCCTTGTTGGCTTATGCTAAGGACTGGTGAGTGAGTTTCTGGAAATCACTTAGAACAGCCATTAGAGATACTGCTGCTAGTATCTGACCCCTGAGTACTCACACTGCTGTTACTAACTTATTATAACAGAATCTACAGCTCTCTGATCTTTAAGGCATAATACACCTGAGTAGATCCAGGTGGAGGGGAGTCTCATTTCTTTTAAAGACAAAACAAAAACGAGGAGTCACGCTCCGAAGTTGCCCACGATCTGAGCAGAGTTTTCTCCAATCGAGCTGAACAATGTGAAAAACCTTTACAAATACCAAGGAACCATCCTAAGATGGTTGGTTCTGGACGGGACAAGAGTGATGTGGATTTTTAAAGCTCCCTTGGCAATTCTGATGATCGGCTGACTTTACGAGTTACCGAACACAGTGGCGCCCGAGCACAGGGGTCCCTGGCTTCCCGGGATGGGGAGCGGGAGTCTCTGAGTACCAGGGCCAATGGTGAAACAAGGTATTGACGAAACTGTAAAACTCTGACACTCTCAAATATTGGGGAGGAGGTGGAGGAATGGTGACACCAAAATTAGTAGCAGCACTTTGGGGACAAGAGTGGATGACTGATGGCTCTGGTAGCATCAACGATGTATACACTGCAAACCCAGCAAGCTGACCTCCGGGCAGATTCACATTCTGTAGAATGGAGACCAGAACAGACAAGGACCTGCGCCAGCACTGTGTCTAATGGCAAAAAAAGTGGCAACTTTCTCAATATGTATCAACAGGGAACTCCAGTAGACTGAAGGCAGCTGAGGCACAGTCACACAGCGCAACACTGTAACATGGCTAAAACTAACAAAGTAAGATTAAATGCATGGACATAAAGTTCTTTTAAATGTTAAAAACAGGAAGTGCGATAATGATATAATGCCACTCAAAGAATAGAAATATGCACAACCAGGGGCGCCTGGGTGGCTCAGTCGGTTGAGCATCCGACTTCGGCTCAGGTCATGATCTCGCAGTTCGTGGGTTCAAGCCCCATGTCAGGCTCTGTGCTGACAGCTCAGAGCCTGGAGCCTGCTTCAGATTCTGTGTCTCCTTCTCTCTCTGCCTTTCCCTTCTCGTTCTCTGTCTCTCTCTCTCTCAAAATAAATAAACATTAAAAAAAAATTTTAATAAATAAAAATAAAACTTTTTAAAACCATGATACCTAAAAAACATGGATGAATCTTGCAAATATAAATTTGAGCAGCTCCTCAAATAGAGGAATCTACTGCGTGATTTCTTTTCTATAGAGAGAAAACCTCAAAAAGAGATTAATCGGTGGTAGGAATCAAGAGAGTGGTCACATCCCTGTGGGGAGAAGGACGCAGGTGACCAGGAAGGAGCACACGGGAGTTGCTGGGGTGACAAGGGAGGGAATTTGATCCTTGCTCTGGGATGCTGGTTACGCGGGTGTGCTAACTCCATAAACACCTGAGAGGCACGCATATGATGTTTGCAGTGGTTCTCTGTGTAGGCTATACTGCAATACAAGTTTCAGAATACATAACAACAAAGTTTGAAATAAATATGACAAAATGACGCCTCTGAATGATAGCTGTGTTTTCCCAATAACTTCAGTAGTTATATGAATGAAAAACCATTTAAAACATTGAATTAGAACAAGAATGCCAAGACCACTCAGCAGAGAAACAACGGTCCCTCCGCCAAACGGTGCTGGGACAGCGCTTACGCACGTGCGAGGGAGTGTGGCTGAACTCTTACCTCACACCATATAGAAAAATCAACCCAAACTAGATCAATGAATGAAAGAGCCACAACCACAAAACTCTTAAAAATATATATAGGAGTAAATTTTCATGACCTTGGATTTGACAATAAACTCTTGGATATGACACCTAAGAGTAACAAAAAAATATATAGATAAATTAGGCTTCACTGAAATTAGTAACTTCTGTGAATCAAAGGAATTTTTATCAAAGAAAGTGAAAAGACAAAAAAAAAAAAACGAAAGTGAAAAGACAACGTACAGAGGAGGAGAAAATATTCGCAGACCATCTCTGATAAGGGTCTAATAGCCTCACTACACAAAGAACACTTCCAACTTAACCACGAAGACAACCAAACGCAAAAGTGGGCAAAGGACTCGAATACACAGTTCTTCACAGAAGATAAGAAATTGCCCAGTAAGCACATGGAATATGCTCAACATCGGCAGTCATTAAGACCCAGCAACTCCACTCCATCCCCAATGAGACCCCACTTTGCAACCACAGAAAGAGCTGTAATCAAAAAAGTGAAAAAGTGAGATAACAATGGTTGGCGGTGAGGGTGTGGAGAAACTGGGACCTTTCTGCGTTGCTGGTGGAAGATAAAATAGTGCAACGCGACAGAAAACCGTTGGGAGGTTCTCGTAAAGCTAAAAGACGGAATTATCCAGCAAGTGGGCAATGGACCCAGCAACTCCACCCCTCAGAGCTGAAAACAGAGACACAAATCCTTGTACACAAATGCTCGAAGCAACACTACTCCCAACAGCCGTAAGGTGGAAACAACCCAAATGTCTTTCAACAGATGAATGGCTAAACGATGACGTGGCCATAAAAAGGAATGGAGTTCTGCTGCCTGCCTCAAAGTGGCTGGACCTGGACAATATTTTTTTTTTTTTTAAATTTTTATTTCTAGGGGAGAGAGAGAGAGAGACAGCATGAGCAGGGGAGGGTCAGAGAGAGAGGGAGGTACAGACTGAAACAGGCTCCAGGGTCTGAGCTGGCTGTCAGCACAGAGCCTGACGCGGGGCTCGAACCCACGAACCGCGAGATCATGACCTAAGCGAAAGTCGGACGCTTAACCGACTAAACCACCCAGGCGCCCCGGACCTGGACAATATTATGCTGGGTGAAAAAAGTCAGACTCAAAAGGTCATGTAGTCATGTATTACAGGATTCTAGTGAAACAAAATAGCCAGGATGGGTAAATTCCTGGAGACAGAAAGCAGATCGGTGGTTCCAGGACCAGAATGAGGGAAAAACGGGGAGCCACTTACAGAATGGATATGAGGGCTCCCCTTAGGGTGATGACAACGTTCTGAAACAGAAGTGTGGCTGTACGACGCTATCAATGTCCTAAACGACACTGAACTCTATGCTTCAAAGTGGTTCGCGGATGTCAATTTCACCTCAATAGAAACAGGTCGCGTTCAACAAAAGCGTGCACAACAAGAAGTGTATTATTACCAAGAAATGTCTGATCCCCATAGGTTAGGCCTTTCCCTCTAGAACTAGATTAACCAGAAGCAGGTCAGCTCTCCGAGGTCTTGTCCGACTGATAGACAAATACCGTTTCTGCTCAGGCAATGATATTCTCTTCTTCGTCTGGACAACAGACATCACAATAAAGAGGGTAGGAAAGAGCTAAGGAAGAATGTGGGGCCACGGGGCACACACAGCACACCTGAGTCATCCAGTCACTGGAAGTTGTCGGGGTAACTCACCCGCACGATGATGCCCATGCGCTTGCTTTCATAGGTGAAAGGGAAGATCTGTAAGATGGTGAAGTTCAGGATCTGGTCGCCAGGGGTCCTCAGCTGCATGGAAGACTGGTCCCGGCCCACCAGGGTCAGCCCCACACTTTCCGTCCACTGTACCAGGGCCACCTAAAGGCGACACAGGGTCGAAGGTCAGGCACACCGCCAAGGGTCCCGGTTCACAGGTCGAACAAATGAACATGAAGGCGGAAGGGGCAGCAGAGATGGACGAAGCACAGGCAGTCACTGGGTCCCCAGGAAGGCTGGGCCTGCCCGCGACAGCCTGGGCACTCAGCTGTCCCTGACACAGGGTGACTCACCTTCTCTTCCGGGCCCCAAGGCAGGCCGCGCGCCAGGGCTGTGGCAGAGAGGACGCTCAGAAGGTCGGGAGCGATCACTTCTGCGAGATGTGCACGGAGCCCTCAGAAACAGGGGAGCCTCACCAGTAACCAACCCGGTAGGGTCTACACCACCTTCAACCAGGCAGCCCTGCCCCCAAGGGGATGCACAGCAATGTCTGGGGACACTTTTGGTTGTCACACTGGAGAAGGGGGTGTGTGCCAGGACCCCCTGGCCTCCACCCGCGAGGTGCGCTAGACACCCCGATACACAGCGACGGCCGCACCGCAGAGATGGATCCCTGCCCCCGAAGGCAGCACTGCTGAGGGCATGGACCCTGGTCTACACAGAAGAGGAAACAGGCACTCGGGCAAGGGACTCGCTCAGCTGCCCGAGGTGGCCAGGCCTGGGAGGTAGCTGGTCCACACAAGCCTGCCCACCCGCCCTGCGCTTCCCAGAGGCCTATCTTCTGTTGCCATCTGGAACCTTCCTGCTGCCTCGGCGAGACAAGCTTCACTTCAGGTCAAAGGCAGGGGCCCGGCTGGTCATGCAAGTGAGTGAAGAGGGCTGGGTGGGGACACACCCCACCACAGCCACAGGGGCGGCGACCCATAACCCCATGGGCACCAAGGGGACTCAGCCCAGGATGGCCCACGCTGCCAGTTCCTCAAGAAAAACCAGAAACCTGGCCCTGGCCCTGACATCTCCTTTTACATAGCGACAATTAATCTGCGTGTTCTAAAAGCTTGTGAGTCTGAGGGGCACCTGGGTGGCTCAGTCAGTTAAGCCCCTTGACTCCTGATTTCAGCTCAGATCGTGATCTCACAGTTCATGGAACTGAGTCCCACATTGGGCTCTGTACAGACAGTGTGAAGCCTGGGATTCTCTCTCTCTCTCTCTCCCGCTCTTCCTGCCCCTCCTCTGCTCATGCATGCTCTCCCTTTCTCCTTCTCAAAAAAAAAAAAATAATAATTTAAAAAATAATAATAAAAATAAAAGCCAGTGAACCCGGCCAGGGGTCTCCAGGGAGACAAGGAAACACAAGTAGAAAAAGAAGACAACAGAGAGGGGAGCTGGGGGGCAGTGACGGGTCCCCACCCAGACTCGCCCCCTCCACCCCCACTGCCACAGGAAGGAGGCATCAGTGAGTGTAAAGAGCCTATGGTGTGCCTGACAGACACAGCCTAAACGACAGGGCCACCCCGTGTGGTCAGCAGGGAGCCCCTGAGCTAAGAATGACCCACTCCAGCTGCGGGGATATGAAGAAACAGACTCAGAGGAGCAAGCGAGGCGGGGCCTCGGCCGGCGGCAGGGACAGGCTGCCGCGGGGTCTACTCCTGGGTGTAACGGGCACAAGGAAAAGGCCCCCGGGAAACGGCCAATCCCAGGGGCCTGGGCTGGGGTGCGAGCTCAGCGGCGCGGCCTCAGTGGTGCCCGGCCGCACTCGGGCGCCCACCCGACACACTGTCACCAGCACGAATCTGATGGGACGCACAGCAGGCAGAGTAACGGCCCCCAAAGATGCCCACATCCTAATCCCGGGACCTGCGAAGAGGTGACCTGACTCGGCCAAATGGGCTCGCAGGGGTGATGCAGGGTGAGGACCCGGCCGCGGGGAGCCTCTCCTGGATCATGCAGGTGGGCCCGATGCAATCACAGGGTTCTCGAAAGGCAGAGAGGGAGTGGAGGGCAGAGCGAGGGCCAGAGAGAGGAGACGGGCGTCGGGTTTGGAGAGAGAGGCAGGGACGTACAGCAAGGAAGAGGGCCGCGGCTGGGAGCAGGGCAAGGCAACAGCTTCACCCCTGCGGCCTCTCACCTAAAGGACGCGCTCAATCTGGGGTGTTTCCAAACAGCAGCCGTGCAGCAATTTGCTCCCGCAGCGGCAGGAAACGCACACGAGACGCTTCCAATTTTAATGCCCGACAAGCCATTTTATTCCAAACCAAGCCCGAGAGGATGGAGTCTAAGGAAAGGTCCCCCGTCCCCCTTTTCTTCTTATAAAATGTAACCTTTAGGGAAGGAAAAGGAGGCAGGTTTCAGGACAGAGCAGACCTGGGGAGCGACAGAGGGTGACGGAGAAAGGGGCACCTAGGAGGTATCAGTTCTGAGATGCTTTGCTATGTCTCAGCCCGGTGGTGGCTCCCCGGTGGCCGCTACTCCGTAACTAAGCGTCTGGGGTATTTCCGTGTCCCTGCAGGGGCGGAGGTCACCGAGAGTCGCTCTCCCAGGGGATCACGGACGCCCACGCTCCTGCCTCACCTGGCTGCTCCTGGAGGCCCCCCTTCCTTCTCGCAGGAGCCGCTGCACACGCAGACACCTGCTGCTCCAGGCTGACTCAGTTTCCGGAACCCCAGGCTCTCCTGGGCTGCCCTGCTACCCACTGAAGTGGGGACAGGGGTGTCAAACGGGTTGCAGCCCAGCTCTGCCACCCGCCCCCACCCCCCCAGCCTCTGCACAGCGCGGGACTCCGCGCGCTTCGTTTCCATTTCTGTCCCAGCGCTAAACGTTCCGTGTATCCGTCCCTCGTTGGCTCTGCTCAGGTACCCAACCGGCTTCCTACTGCCGGCAGTAACTGAATTTATGCTGGAACAAGAGGTTTGTCTTCAGGAAAATTCTACTCTGTCCGAGTGATGTCCGAGCAAGTCACCCGGGATTCCCAGGGACAAGCTTTCCCCTCTGACCGACGGACGGTACTGTCACACTGACCTCCACCTGCAAAGAAAGGGCCAGTCGAGCAGCGACTGGCTTTTGTCTTCTCTGCTGATAGTCTGCCTCGGTCTTTGAAAACCCATTCACATGCTGGTTCGAGTCTTTCCACAGGGCCTGTCCTACCCGTCACCTCTCAACGTCTAAAATGATCACTGAAGACTGTTCTGCACGAAACAGTCCCATCACCTGTAAACTTACAGGCTGGCATGTGGTCAGCAACACTCCTGTCTTCTGCTTCACCTTTCTGTACCGTGGAAATATTTTCTTTATGTACCTTCACTTCTTTCAATTTTAAGTGAACACATATCTCAACGTAAGATATTACAAACACGTAGGTACACACGAGCCTCCTCCTTTACGCGGCAACTTCTCAACAAAGGAGAATTCTTCTCGAGATGCCTTCGACCATGGCTCTCAATGAAAGGGGTTTTTTCATTCTTGTTTTCAAGCTGTTGTTACGTCACCCCTTAAAAACCCGTTTCACTGCTGTGAACAGATGTGAAACGTCGGCGGTACTGGGCTTCGGGGAAACGCATTAATTCCCCCAAAGCCTGCTCTTAACCGCAACGGAAAGAATGCGGAACTCCCGACCCTATGGGGCAGCTCCAGCTCGCGCAGCCCAGCCCCCACGCCTGCGACCCACGGGGTTGCACGGGAGGGACAGCTGGCCTGTAACACTGAAATGGTCGCAGTGACGGTCACTGCTGATGGGTGAGTTACACCCGGAGGCTAACATCTTCCACCTCCGTTTCTTCAGCAGCAAACCTCTCAGTGGAGCAAGGGAACGAGCCACCACCATGCTTGCTCCTCCCCACCCTGGTCCAGCCTCCTCATCAAAGCCTCCCTGGTCTCTCTGGGGACCGGTGCCCCAGGACGTGAGCCCCGCCAAGGGCGTGGGGGGCGGTGGAGGGGGTCTCTGATTCTCGCCTTCCACCCTCTGGCCCGCAGCGTTAACCGGAAGCTCCTTTCTAAACAGACCCCCAAAATCCTACGGAGAAGAGACTGGTTGGTTTGGAATCGGGGCTCCCTGACCCTCCTCAAAGGCAGCAGGGACAAACATTTCCGGGGGCAGGAGAGCCCGATGCATTTCTTTCCCAAACAAGACAATATAAAATGAAGTTACTTCTTATACTGGGGAGTCCAAACTGTTCAAAAGAATCACCCCCTATCGCCCAATCAGAAAGGATCCGGGGGTCTTGAGTCTCACTGTCCCCAACATCCAGAAGTGGGGGGTCTCTGAGACTTCGGGTCAGAATATCCAGAGGTCAGAGCAGCAGCAGAAAAAGAAACCCATTAAGGTGAATGAATGAACAAATAAATTAACTCCACCAAATGGAAACTGAGCAGGGGGCGGAAGGGGGGAGGCGCGGGGGCCCTGAGTCGGCCGTGTGTTCTGGGTTGGGCCAGGAAATCAAAAGGACAGGCTGCTACGCTCCCTCCCCAAAATGCCCATCTGAGGAATTCATGCCAGAACGATCCATGAAAGGGCTTTTTCATCGTCTGTGGCTCAGCAATAAACCACCTGTGACAAGTTTTAATAATTTTCCCTTTGTACCTGGGAAATGTGTGCTTGGGAAAAATGCCAGGTCAGGCTAAAGAGCCTTGAATTCTTGTCAGAAGTAGGATACACGGTAATCGTAAGCGCGTGCGTGAACCTGATATCCTTGGTGGCTCTCAAGATTGACAGCCAGGCTCAGGAAGGCCAGCCAGCTCGCCCTAATGCAGCCTTTCAAGGCCATGACTGCAGCCAGAGACCTAAGGTATTCTTAACTAGGAAGTTGATTCAACAATGCACTACCGGGGGCTGGACAGAGAGCAGACAGGACCCAGAGGGGTGGGGTAAACTGAGGCAGGAGCCACCCAGCTCGGCTAACCACTGCCCAGTAGAAACTGGGCCCACCATCTCCAGGTCTGATCTTTCCCAAAAAGAGCTTTTATATAACATTAAGTGATTTTTTTTTTTTAAATACTGCTACAGATTTTTTTTTTTTTAAACACAGCACGGAGCAAACAACACAGCTGCCCCTGTTTTATTTAAGAATCTGTGGGCAAGATGGCGGAATAAAAGGCCACTCCCTGATCCAAGCTGCTTTGATCCCATACTTGAAATTCAGGCTCCTATTACTTAATCTGATGAAAATTCAGATTTGAAAAGAAAGAATGATGTCATTTCCATAAAATCTTAGCCATTTAGAAATCACTCTTCCCTTAGCCCATTCTGGGCCGACACGAATAAGAAACGGGACAGAACCTTAGCATCTGGGGCCTGGAGCAGTTAATGCCAACGGGGGCTCATTCGATGGTTTTCTACAGCACCCCTAAAACGCTACCAACACCCCCTCTTCTGCGCAACCAGTGCTCTATTTCAAGATTCTGACCCCCCACTGGTTAATAAATAACATTGAAGGAGGGGTTTTTCCTTAAATTCCTGACCTCTGTTCTCTGAACTGACCCTGGGGCAAGGACCCAGCAGTGTGCGATGGTGAAGCCCCGCCCATCTCCTAAATCTTTCTCGCTCCTTTGCACACGCATCTGAATGCAGTCATTGTCCAGCGGCCCGGGTCACAGGTAGAAGGCGGCATTTGAGGGAAGGGCACCCCTGAGAAATGAGTGTGGTCCTGGAAGGGAGAACCTCGGGTCCGTGCGGGGGCTGAGGGTGGCAGGCCCCCAGCAGAGCCACACGCTTGCCTTTCTTTCCCCGGGTGGTTTTTATCCTCGCTCTGCAACACGGTTACAAAGATGCAAAACAAGACACCTGGAGCCTTTTACACACACACTCGGGGGCGCGCAGAGACTAACCCGTCAGGCGTCTGTCATGACGGTCAAAATTGAAGACGGCCAGAAGCGGGAGACCAAATAATTTGCGGGGTATCTGAGCAGCAGGAGAGAGGGCAGCCATTAAAAATCCTACCACAGGGGGCGCCCGCGGGGCTCAATCAGTTAAGCATCCGACTTTGGCTCAGGTCACGAACTCGCGGTTCGTGAGTTCGAGCCCTGCGTCGGGCTCTGTGCTGACAACTCAGACCCTGGAGCCTGCTTCGGATTCTGTGTCTCCCTCTGTCTCTCTCTGCCCCTCTCCCGCTCGTGTTCTGTCTCTCTCTCAAAAATAAACATTAAAAAATTAAATAAATAAATAAATAAATAAAAATCCTATCACAGACAGCTACTGGACAGGGATAAGACCATATATTACCAAGAGGACACATCAAGATAGAATGTGGAATGACGCTAAACATTGAAGTTCTGGGTATGGAAGACAGAGAGAGGAAAAATACCAAAATGGTTTTTTTTCCCCTCTAATCGTTTAACTTTTGCTATAACAAGCATATGATAAACTTACAAAACCTGCTATTCGATGAGCTGTCGCTTTACTGTACTTTTTTTTTAAGATTTTATTTTTAAGTAATCTCTGCACCCAATGTGGTGCTTGAACCCACAACCTCGAGATCAAGAGTCACATGCTCCACGGGCTGAGCCAGCCAGGCGCCCCTTCACCGCACTCCTCTATCCCCCAGCACGGTGACCCGGGCCCAGGAATGCCCTCCTCGACGGACTCTGCCATGGTCGGGGAGGTCTGTGCGTGTAGCTCTGTTGATCTCTCGTGCTGTCTGTAAGAGGGCTGTTTCAAGGTCACTGGAGATCAGGGGAGAAACACACCCTTTTGGTTTGTCTTTCTAAGGACAGGAACCTGGAGAGATGGGTTGTGAAGACAGGACACTCCGAAGGAAGGCTTCTAGGGGCTGCCTGAATGTTTCTTAGCACCCAGTGTGGAAGCTTCCCCAGATAAGAAAGAGGGAAGGGTCAAAACACACACTTGACTGAGACTGGCAGGCACACAGACCCTGAGCACTAGCTCAGAACCGGCGAGAACAACTGGATATTCTGGAGGCCCACCCAGCACCCGCCCCAAGCTCCCCACACAGGTGCATGGCACCCACTCACGTGTCGTGAGCGACAGAGCACAGTTAAGCCCTCCTCCTGGGGGCAGAGAAGCAGTACTGAGGTCACAGAGTCACATGACGCGGGCTGCTGCTTTTCATCAGGCCACAGCAACGTGGCCCTGGAGACAGCCCTTGGCCAACCTACACCCCACCTGCTGAACGGGCACCATCGTATTAACCGTGGGTTGTAAGAGGTGCCCGGAGCGCAGGGCTTGGCGCTCCAAGCCAGTGTTCGGCAGATGGCCGCTTCTAACTGCCGTCAGCTCACAGATGATCTGCCCCTAACACCCCGCTGAGGGACCTTCTTGGACTGCTGGTGGGAACACGAACGGGTGCAGCCACTGTGGAAAACAGTACGAAGCTTCCTCAAAAAGTCAAAAAAAAAATTGGGGCATCTGGCTGGCTCAGTCGGTAGAACATGCAGCTCTTGATCTTGGGGTCGTAAGTTTGAGCCCTACCTTGAGCAGAGAGATCACTTTTTTAAATAAAAAAAAAGACAATTAAATTAAAAGTTAAAAATAGAACTACTCAGGGCACCTGGGCAGCTCAGTCTGTTAAGTGTCAACTTTTGATTTTGGTTCCGATCATGATCTCATGGTCCTGAGACTCAGCCCCGTGTCAGGTTCCATGATGGGCGTGGAGGCTGCTTAAGATTCTCTCCCCCTCTCCCACTTGCACACATACACACTCTCTCTCTAAAAAGAAAATGGAACTGGCCTACAACCTGCAATTGCACTACTGGGTATTTACCAAAAAACTAAAACAACAAAGGAATACATGCACCCCTACGTTTATAGCAGCGCTACTGATAACAGCCAGACTATGGAAGCAATGCTCACTGATAGATGAATGGATAAAGAAGTAATATGTGATATATATAAAACATATATATAATATATAACATTCCATTCTGTGTGTGTGTGTGTGTGTGTGTGTGTGTGTGTAGAATGTGTAATATTATTCAGTCATAAAAAAGAATGGAATCTTGCCATTTGCAATCACAGGGATGTCATGAGAAAGTATAATGCTGGGCAAAGTAAGTCAGAGAAGTATCATATGATTTCACTTACGTGTGGAATTTAAATAAACAAATAAGCAAGAGGGGAAAAAGAGAGAGAGAGAAACATGCCAAGAAACCGACTTTAACTACAGAGAACACACTGATGGTCACCAGAGAGGTGGACAGGGGCTGGGGATTAGAGGGTACACAGGATGAGCCCCGGGTGAGGTCTGAAATTGCTGAAACGTTATATTGTACACTTGAAACTACTATTACGCTGTATGTTAACCATGCTGGAATTAAAATAACACAAAATAAAACTTAAAAAAAATTTTTACTGCCAAAATTAAATAGCAAATATTCCTATTTTATTGGAACTTTAAAAGCTTGATAAAGTTAAAACTGTATCTTAAAATAAAAAGCCATGGTTCCTGCTATTGTTTCATTTAACTAATTGATTCCTGCACTGACATATATTTTATCTAACAAATAAATTATTTTAAATTACCAGCTTAAAAATTTCAAATAAAATCGAGGTGCCAGGTGGCTCAGTCGGTTGGGCATTTGACCCTTGGTTTCGGCTCAGGTCATGATCCCTCTGTGCTGAGCATGGAGCCCACTTGGGATGGTCTCTCTCCCTCTCTCTGCCATTCCCCTTCAAAAATATAAAAATAAGGGTGTTATGCTAAGCGAAATCAGTCAGGCAGAGAAGGACAGCTACCATATGTCTGCACGTATAGGAGGATTAGGAGGAACTTAACGGAAGACCGTGGGGGAGAAGAAGGAGGGAAAAGTGGGGGAGAGGGAGGAAGGCAAACCATGAGAGACTCTTGAATGCTGAGAACAAACTGATGGCAGCTGGAGAGGGGGAGGGGGGAGATGGGCATGGAAGAGGGCACTTGTGGGGATGAGCACTGGGTGTTATATGGAAACCAACTTGACAATAAGCTATTCAATAAATAAATAAATAAATAAATAAATAAATAAAAGCAAAAATAAAATCACCCCACTAAGCAGGTCAGAACGGGTCAACTAAACACAGCCAGCAAGTGCAATGGGAGAGTCAGGAGGCCAACGTGATGCCCTCACGTTCCATGAAAGTCAGCAGACAGGAGGGTCTTGAAATGCCATCGAGAGACGACCAGCAACCTGATATTTTAGTAAAACCCAGGCCTCTGCAGACGTCACACCTCAGTGATGATCCGAGTACTGACGTGCTTTCAAAACAAGAGTTACTGCAATCAAGGTACAAAACTGAATCTATAATTTCCAACTGTGCTTTTAAAAAATTTTTTTAAATGTGTTAACAATTAAAGGGTGAGAAAAATTTCTAACAGATGCAAAGGATGACCTCTGCAAGAATACTCAGATACTGGTAACAATGGGCATCTCAGGGGGGGTCCTGTGTAGAGGGGGCAAGATGAAGGAGACATGCTTCTCACCCTACGCCACGAGCGCAGGGCAGCCCTGCAGAGCATCCTATATTCGACCTAGAACTTGTAATTACTCACTCTGAAACTGGCGAGCTGTTCAAGGCGTGGCCAAGGCATCAAGAAACTTTCAATCATACACACATCACGCATCCCGACACGTACACGTATTCACAGGGCACCTGTGTGCACACACACGCACCCCTACATACAAACACACAGACACACTCGCGCAGACAGAAATCTAACAGGAGCACGACCACCCAGGATTTGGTAAGGGACGTGACTTCACTCACTGGGCCCCCCTTCCTTCCCTGGACTACAGTCTGAATCTGTACTACAAAAACAGGCAACTATGTTTCTACATAGAGAATAAACAACGTAAACAGTAATCTCTAGGCGGTGGATAAAATTAATGCCTATCAACTTCTCTTCAGAACCTACGTTTTTACTTTTTCTGTAATGAGGACGCTACTATTTGTGATTTTAAATGCCTAAAAAAAGTTTGTTGTTTTTTTTTTTAGTATGAAAGAATTCCTGGAAAAGATGAATGAATGAGTCATACGGTTGATTCTACCTGCTCTTAGGAGAGCACTTCCTTGACCATTCACGCCAAGAAACAAATGCGTTAAAAAAACCACATCACGACCATGACCCCGCCCCTCTCCCAGAGCCCCCCACCTGCAAGGCGGCCAAACATCCAGAAAGTGATGGAATGCCGAGCACTGGGCCAAGCACTCGGGAGCACCTCTCTGTGGCCAGATTATATCTATTCCATTTCCCCTGGGAGTTACTATAGGCGGCAGGCGGGGCCCAGGGCCCCTCGGGCTGTAATCAATAGCTGAATAAAGACACTTCAAGGCTTCCAACGCAGAATGTGCACAGGAAACAAATTTAGGAAATCCTGCTTTCTGTTACAGGAAATGAATCCTACCCCAACTGGTAGAAATTATTCCGGCAGCTCCAGAGTAAAATGAGTCCTGGACTCTATGTGGATTCCAGGCACGTGACCTTGCCTGGACGAGCACTGTTTTACTGATATTGAATTTCAAAGGTAGGATTCTGGACCCGGCCAAGCCTCCGTGGAATCCTGCAGGGGCTTAGGAACAGGACAGCTTTCTGAAGGGTTTTTCTGGAACTAGATGTAGCCTCCTTTCTGTCACATGGTGACTCGGTAGACACAGATTTGTATTTTGCAGTATACATCTTTCGAAATAGTTAGGAAGGCAGGTCAGTAAAATATTAATAGCGGTTTCACCTTTAGTTAGTAGGAGTATGGTTTGCTTTTTATTTTCTTACCTGTATTTTCACATAAACATGAAAAAACTGTATGATAATAAATAAAGCTGGGGTGCGGGGTACCAAAAAGGTAACACTGACCTCTGCGATGACACCGAATACCAAAAGAAAATTCTTTTTTTTTTTTTTAGAATCACTACTCGGAATCTTAGAAAAATGAGATAAATCTGAATCTAACTGCAATTCCTGAACGGGAGCTGAGAAGCACAAAGCATTCTGGGAAAGAGTAACCCTCATGGAAGAACTCTGCCTGGCCCTAAACCAAATATATCAAAGGTTCAGTGGGAAGCAGGGGCGTGAGACGGGCATTGAAGGCCAATCAATAGCCAATATAGGCGCTCACAGGTAGAGGTGCTGATCAGATCGTCGGCTTCTGAAACTTGGTCAAATGCCCATCCCATTAAACGCCTCATGAGCTACTCATTCCCGGCCCACAACTACCCAGAATCTGGCCCTCTCAGACACCTTCTCTTCAAGGGTTCTGTCTCCCAGTTCCAAATGGAAAACCAAGATCAAATAGACTAAATTCGATGGAGAAATGATGACAGATATGAAGCTTTTGGTTATTACAGCACAAGTCGGAATAAATGGGTCGGATCATCCGTATCTGTTCCCCCTCCCCCGACTTCTCTCGCTCTGCACGCAAGGCCCATTTCAGAATCGGGCCAAGGATTACAACATTTTCCACCCAAAAAATCTGGTTCAAATGTCAGTAGTCACGGATGAACTCGGTGCATAGTTGTGCTGTTCCCCAAACACCAAGCAGACGACAAGGGGTCAGTTCCCAGGAGACACAATCCAGGGGCCCCCAAGAAGGAGAAGGAAGCTACTGGACAGGGAAAGCCACGTCCAAAAGTCCTCTCATTTTTGAACTCTGGAACAGGTTCTCACTGTGGTGACTGCACACCCGCCATCAAGCCCCGGGCTCACTGATGTTCTCCAGTTTGTCCAGACCTTCAGAACACTTCATTTAACAGGGAGGGCCCCTCCCTCCTTCTTAAAATGATCCACAAAAAATAAGTGGAAGCCCTTGTAACACTGGTTTAAAATGATTCTGGGGGCGCCCGGGTGGCTCAGTCGATTAAGCGTCTGACTTCGGCTCAGGTCATGATCTCATAGTTCGTGGGTTCGAGCCCCACATTGGGCTCTGTGCTAACAGCTCAGAGCCTGGAGCCTGTTTCAGATTCTATGTCTCCCTCTCTCTCTGCCCCTCCCCTGCTCATGCTGTCTCTCTCTCTCTCAGAAATAAATAAAACATTTTAAAAAAGAAATAAAACATTTAAAAAGAAAAGAAAAGATATTGGAAGATCACACATCAAAAAGTTCTTAGTGGCTTCTAGAAGATAACTTAGTACAATGACTACGAGTCTGGGTTCTGACAACAGGCCCCCCGGTTGAAACCCCGGCCCCGTCACTCAGGGGCTGCTGCTACTCAACCAGTTAGCAAGGAGGCAGCCGCAACCCAGCACGCACCTCCTTGTAACAGACACCAAGGACAGCGCCATCGGCGCAGACGTGGAGTTAGGTCAGACCCTGACTAAGGAGCGTTCTACAAGACAGTGGCCTGTATTCTTCAAAAGTGTCAAGGCGTGAAAGTCAAGGAAAGCCAAGTCCCAGACTTAAGGAGATAAGAGGTGTGACGACTGAATGCAGTGTGTGTTCCTGGACTGGATTCTCATGGGTGTGTGGGGGTGCGCACGCGCAGAAGTAAGAAGCTAAGTCAGTGGGACAACCAATGACATTTCAGTAACATCTGCAGGACAGAGAGCTGTACTGTCTCAATGTCAATTTCCTGAATCTGATGAAGGTCTTTGTTTCTTAGGAAAAAAATTTAAGACACTTAGAAGCAAAAAAGGATTGAGGGCATGTGGGTGGCTCCACACTGACAATGTGGAACCAGCTTGGAAGTCTGTCTCTCTCTCTCTCTGTCTCCCCTCCCCCTGCTTGCTCGCGCTCTCTCTCTCTCTCTCAAAATAAACAAACTTAAAAACCTTTTTCAAAAAAAAGCAAACAAGGATCAAGTCTGCAGCTGACTCTTCAAAGGTGAGAGAGAATGATAAAGCCCAAGTAGAAAAAGGTGACCGCTGGTAAAATCTGAGTGAAGTTTTGGTAAAAGGGGAATTCTTTGTACTAATTCTACAACTTTTTTTGTAAGTCTGAAATTATTTCCAGAATAAAAAGTTAAAGAAAAAAAATCCAGGTGACTTCAGGCTAAATGTTTTGCCTCTCTGTCCTGGATTTTTCTCTTCTGAAAACGGGAAGAATAAAAGTTCCTCTTAGTTGCTAGAAAGATTAAGTGAGATAATACACGAGAGCACTTCAAATGTGATCTGATGGGTATCAGGTGCTCAAGGAAAGTTACCTACTGTCACCTTTCAAGACCGAGATTGCAAATGACCCAGTGTCTTCTGATAGTTGTCTGAAGGGTCCAAATTCGCTATATTGAAAGGTAACGGCTTTCATCATCAGAATACAAGTTTTCTGGAAGGGAAGGAGGGAGAAGGAAAAAAGACCAGAATGTTCCTAGACTGGTGAAACATCCCTGTGTCTGAATCCTACTCAAGTCAGGAAGACGAAGAATATGTTATTTTCATTCTGGCCGAGTGCTCCCGTAGCGTGGGACCTCGGCAGGGAAAGCACCTAGAGGCTTGTTACAGGAAACAATAAAGGTCAACCATGCTCGGAGACCCTCTGCTCTGGAACATGGAGTCACGTGATTCCCTCTGGTTTTAGCAAAAGAAAGTGCTTACATATAAACAACACTGTGGCTTAGTGAACTTCATCAGAATCAAACACTAGTGTCTCAAAGGACGCCGTCGTGAAAGTAAACAGATGGCCTTCGTAAGAGGAGAAAATGCTTGCAAATCACATATCCCATGAGAGGCTTTGATCTAGAATATATACTTAAAAAAGCTCAACTGAACAACAAAAAGACACGTAATTCAAAGGGGACAAAGGATGGGGTGCCTGGGTGGCTCAGTCGGTCAAGCGTCCGACTTTCGCTCAGGTCATGATCTCGCGGTTCGTGGGTTCGAGCCCCGCGTCGGGCGCTGTGCTGACTGCCAGCTCAGAGCCTGGAGCCTGTTTCAGTCTGTGACTCCCTCTCTCTCTGACCCTCCCCTGCTCACGCTGTCTCTCTCTCTCTCTCCTAGAAATAAAATAAAACATTAAAAAAAAATTAAAAACAACAAAGGGGTCAAAGGACTCTGGAGAGGAGAAGATACACAAACAGCCGATAAGCACATGGAAAGTGCTCGGCATTACTGACCATCGAGGAAACGCAAGTGAAAACCACAGGGCGACTTCCCTTCACGCTCCCTAGGGTGGCCAGAGTCAAAAGGCCTGACAAGAACACCTGTTGGCAAAGAAGGAGAGAAACTGGAAGCCTTCCACGTGGCCAGTGGGGATGCAAAATGATGCAGCCACTGGCGAGAGTGGTGTGGCAGTTTCAAGAAGGTCAGACATGGAGTTTTGACCAGACAGCCCAGCAATTCCGCTCCTTAAGATACACCAAGAGAAAGGAAGGTGCACATCCACCCAAAAACTCCTGAAACTAAGGTTCACAGCAGAGGTAGCCATGATAGCAAAAAAAGAAAGGAAAAAAGAAGCAATCCGAATGCCCATCAACAAATAATGGATTCACACGATGTAGTATTAGCCACACCACGGAATATTACTCACGCATACGAAGGCACGAAGGACTGATACCGGCCACTGCATGGATGGGTCCTGAGAACAAGCGCTAAGTGAGGGAAGCCAGACACACATGCCACATACTGTACGTGTCCCTTTGTACGAAGTGTCCAGACTCGGCAAATCCAGAGGGACCGGGCTGGGGGGAGGGCCGGAACCCATGAGGATATGGGATGCCGTGCCTCCTTTCAGGGAGATAAAAATGTTCTCACACTGACCGTGGTAATGGATGCCTCAGTCCGTGAATATACTAAAACACTGAACTCTGTATGTTCAGTGGGTAATTGTGTGGCGTATGGATTGTATCTTAATAAAGCTGGTATTTTCATTTTTTTTTAATGTTTTATTTATTTTCGAGAGAGAGAGAGAGAGAGAAACAGACAGAACCAAAGCAGAGCGGGGGAGGGGAAGAAAGAGAGAGAGAGACAGAATCCGAAGCAGGCTTCAGGCTCTGCTGGCAGCCCAGAGCCTGATGTGGGGCTCGAACTCAAGAGCCACAGGATCATGACCTGAGCTGAAGTCAGATGCTTAGCTGACTGAGCCACCCAGGTGCCCCCAAAGCTGATATTTTTAAAAAAGGGAAGGTGTGGTTTAAACGGGACCCTACGTGCTGGCCATCAGACTCACAATCATGATCTCTTGCTGTTTGCTTCTTTGGGGTAGATCTTCTTCTGTTCTTTCTTTCTTTCTTTTTTTTTTTTTTTTTCCCCTAATGAAGTACTTTGGGTATCTTCATTGATTTAAAAACTTTTTTTTAATGTCAATTCATTTTTGACAGAGACAGAGATAGAGGGAGGGAGGGGCAGAGAGAGAGGGAGACACAGAATCCGAAGAAGGCTCCAGGCTCTGAGCTGTCAGCACAGAGCCCGACACGGGGCTTGAACCCATGAACTGTGAGATCATGACCTGAGCCGAAGTCGGACGCTTACCTGATGGAGCCCCTGGATGCCCCCTATTTGGGATGTATCTTAAGTCCAAGAGACCTTCTTCTTCTAGAGGGAGGGGAGTTCTGCAGGCACGTGAAAACGTGGCTCTCGGGCAGCGCTGGGTCGCCCGGCCTGTGCCCACGGACAGGCGGCTCCCTCGGGGACCCCCACCCTCAGCGTGTGGGAAACAGGCACCCGGCACGGCTCGGCACCTCCCGCCTCTGCCGGCGGCTCACCTCGTCCGGGCTGGACGCCTGGTACACGCGGCAGGAGTCCTCGTAGTGCTTCTCAGCCTCGGCCTGGTCGGTCACGCCGTTGGACTCGTACACGGGGGTCACGTTGTGGCACAGGGCGATAGCCTTCACGGCCTCGTGCACGCGGCTGCTCATGGTCCGCCGCACCTTGGTGGTGAGCGTGGGGCCCTTCTGAGCAGGCGGGTCCTGGGCTTGCTGCGGGAGAGAGAAAAGAACGAAGAGGATGACTGGAGACACGGAAGGGTCTAGAACGTGCGGAAGAACAGCCATGCAGACACACTGCTTTTCTTCCCGTGGCTTCGACACGCAGCGCTCAGATACAGCTGCAGTGACACCGCGACAAACGGCAAGTACGTTTCAGGAACTTAATCAATGACAGCCGGCAAACAAACAAACAAACAAAAAGGCAGCAAAACAGGAAACACGTACAATTCAGTGAACGTGGGTGTTTCTACCTGTGAACACGGGAGTCTGTTCTTTCAGTGTGTCAGGGGCCTCTGACAGAGCGAAGCGCCCACCTCACCACAGGCGAGGCTGGTGAGGCCAAGGCTGCTCGCTGGGCACCGCTGACACTGGAGAGGACACTTCTCTACTGCGGGGGGCTGTCCTGCACTCAGGGTTCGACAGACCTCAGGTGTCCTCCGTGGTCCAGCGCCCACCCGGCCAGCCCCCGCCCACCTCTGCAACCACGTTCCTCCTCCTCCCCTCTGCTCAAGCCACGCTGGCCTTTCTGTTCTTTAAACACTGCCACGCTCCTTCCTGCCTCCGGGCCTTTGCACCTGCTTTGCCCTCCGCCTGGAATATCATTTCCCAGATCTCAGCAGGGCTGGCTCGCTCCATCTCATCACTGAAGGTCTCCAAGATCTCACTACAGCCTCGAAGAGGCCCTCCGCAAGGGCCCCGGCTTATCTTCCTGCCGAAGTCACACTTCCAACTGCAATGCGGGATGCCGTGTTCCGTCTAAAACCGACTTGTTTACCTGATGACGCTCCAGTCAAACCACGAGCAGAGAACCTGTCCAGGTGTGTGTGATTCATCTAGGGCCCACGGCAGTGCCCAGCGTGCACAGGCATTTGGAGGAGCGAATTAACAGCTTGGCCCTGCTAAAGGCAATGGTGGCCCATCTTGCCCGGACGTGTTTTTTTTTTTCTACTTCCAAGAAGAAATAAGTAGCAAAATGGCCAACATCAGTTCTGGGTTTTAAATCACAGTTTTGGACAAAAGGAGCCCCTGTGATGATAGTCCTCCACGGCTGAGCCCCGGAAGTCAGAGATGTTTTGGAGTCACTGGAGTCCATGGTCCATTGGAAACATATTTTATCCGCAGAAGAGGAGCGATCCGATCCTTTAGACCGAATCCCGTCTTATGCCCGTAACACGTGGTTGCCCAAAATAGAGACCAGATGAGAAGAAAACGCCTTTCATTTAATTTTTTAATACTATTTTTAGCAGTGGCATTAGACTCCTCAGGTAATTAGACAATTACGAAATTATTCTGGTCATGCGGGCGCGCACAGAGCCCCGGCTTCCTGCTCTGTTAACCTTCGGTGTCAAGAGGACAGGAGTTTCACTTCCAGGCCAAAGGGCACCGCATGGTTACGATAATTAGAGGAATGAATCAGAACTCCAGTTTAAATGAATCATTATTTGCCAAGTGCTTTTAATTAGAAAGAATTTAACTCTTAAAATTATAACAAGGACTGGAGGTTTACAGAAAGGTTCTCTCCGCTGGAAAGACTAAATCCAGAATGCTCTCTCCAAGCTCTGTAATTTATATTCTAGCCACAGACGTGCATCTTCATTTGCCCACATTCCTCAGCACCTGGACCGGATTATTATGTAACATCGGGGGTGATGTTACCAAGACCTCCGACAAAGTCCTTGCGGCAAGGGTTGGTGGCAGCGGGTTTGAAGGGCGTCCCTCACAAACGTTTGGGTGTTATAAGCAATCGGATTTCACGTCTACAGGGGTCAAATCCTTCCCGCAGTGTTTCAAACATGAGAGGGGGCAGAGCTGTGGGGTTTTGTACTCCGGGGGAAACCTGGCGACAGCAGGCAGCGGGAGAAACACGGCAGCTCAGAGGTTTGCAGAGACCTCACTTCCAGACCGGGGAACCCTCTGACGACAGAGCAGAAGGCGAGGCTGATTAGCCCCAACCGGCATCACAGGCAATGGGCGTGATGTCCCCATGTCCGTTTCCTTCTCTCTCAAATCAACAGTGATCCCCCTTCCCAGCCAAGATGTCTCAGGGGAGGAATGAATACTGTTGATTCTGAACCTGCCCTCTAGTTAATTCCCGAAGAGAAGGCTCATGCGCACAGCGAACGGCAGTCCACACGCATCAGGAAGGTGCCGCTGATTACCCGGCTCCGCTAGCGTCCACATTAGGGCCCGGGGTTCAAACACCCTCACAGTTGCCCATATGGAAGAGTTTCACGTCGCACGGTGTTTATCTCCAGCCTCCTCCACGCAGGCCCTTTAACCTACACACATTTCTCCTTCCTCAACAAATACCAGGGGAAAATAAAAACAGATGTGGTCTCCTACCCACAGAGGCAGGTTACCGCTCCTTTTGCCCCGGGGACAAACCACCGGTCCTCTCGTGGAAGGGGCACAAAAGAGCTCCGCACGAGGTCAGGAGCTGGAGGAGAGAGAATCAGGACCTCCACGACCAAAGGCCCCCTGACCCCGGCCCTCGGGTGGGAAGCTCACACCACATGACGCTTCGAGGTCATTCTACGCATCCCGACCAGTGCATGAGATGCGGAGGTGGAAATGAACAATAGGGCTCCCTTTCTCATTACGATCCAGGGCAGGGATGCCTCCCAGTGAGAACTCCAGTCTGTGTACTGGAGGGAAGATGAGTGCAAAAACTCAAGCTGAGTCGCCAAGAGTATCCATTTTCTTCCTAAAATGCAATGGGGTCACTACTTAAGAGCATTTGTGACACTCACGGCTGTTACGAATGGGCTGCGGCTGGTAAAAATACATGGCATCAAAGAGGAAGGCCTCTAGTTTGCACAGCCCCACTTCACTCTCCAAATAAAGCTCAAAGCTGCGAGCTCATGAACCTCAGGGGCCGCCCCACAGAGGCAGGCTCGGAGCCACCACTGCCAAACGAATCGACGGAGGCGGAGGATGACTGAGCGACAGAGGAACCTCAGCGTTCACTGCTCCGCAGACGTCTTCCAGCAGGACCCTGGCAGCACCTTTCGACTTGTTGAAACTGAACCCCACGTAACCCCGGGATTCTCCACTCAGGCCCTTCTGCCCCGCCCCCACCACGGGGCAGGGTCCGGAGGTATTTCTGGCTGTCACGGCTGGTGGAGGGGGTGCTACACACATCTGGATGCGAGAGGGCGAGGCAGCTGCTAAGTGCCCTCCGATGCACAGCGTGGCTCACACGACAGAGAATGATCGGGCCCCAAGCGTCACTAGGCCCCGGGGCTGAGAACTGGGATATAAAGCCAGGGCCTGCATGGGGGTGGGGAAACCCAGCTGTGCTAATCCAGAGCCTAATCCCACCGATTCCAAATTTCAGAACTGTGTTCATCACGGACTTCTGCCTGAATTTTTTAAATACTGCATGACCATAGGATTTGTCTTGACTGCTGTGCTTGGGGCTGCTGTGGGGTTTTTCTGGCATTTCAGGCATGTACCTCAATCTCCTTACCCTATTCCCGGCCACGTTAGAAAACCATTAAAAAGTATTATAATCACTGACATGAGCGAAAAAAAGTTAAGTTGGTGTGTGTGTGTGTGTGTGTGTGTGTGTGTGTGTGTGTGTGTGTGTGTGTGTGTGTGTAGAGAAAAGTAAGTTTGATAGTGATATTCTAACAGTGGTTCTTAACTGGAAATGCTTCCCAGAATAACCAATGAAGATTTTAAGAAATATATATGTTTGGGCCTTCTATACGTAAAGAATGAAGGAAGGCTCAGGCATAGACATAGACAGATAGATACAGATACAGATACAGAGAGTTTATAAACTTCACACACAATTCTGATGCTCCACTCTAGTTAAAAACACTCAGGAAAATACGATGCCTTCTTGTTGAGAAGGAAAAAGAAACAGAGAAACAAAACACGCTTCCCTCCAGGCACACAAAGGCAGAGAAACAGTTTGGCAGTTTATACACCCAGGTGTTAACGTGGATTATCTCTGAGTAAAGTAAATCTACCTTTTTTCTTTGCACCTATCTACATTCCGTATTTCTTCTGCAGCAAAGAAATGTATCCTGGAGGTGCCTCGGGGGGACTCAATTGGTTGAGTGTCCAACTTCGGCTCAGGTCATGATCTCACAGCTCATGAGTTCGAGTCCCGCCTCGGGCTCTGTGCTGACAGCTCGGAGCCTGAAGCCTGCTTCAGATTCTGTGCCTCCCTCTCTCTCTGCCCCTCCCCACCCCCCAAAAATAAATAAACTTTAAAAAAAGACAGAAAAATAAATTTTGCTTTAGTTTTAAAGATGAAAATGAACAGTGAACTTTCCTCCAGTAACTCCATGGTTCATCCTACAAACGCTGCTCTGAAGTCCACAGATTTAGGCCCTGATGTTCTGAGAAATAACGGGAAACTTCAGGTTCATGGTAGCTGTTCCCAAACCCTGCTGTTTTGGAAAGCTTACCTGTCAAAGCCGTATGTTTATTTATTTTTTTATTTTTTAAAATGTTTTATTTATTTCTGAGATAGAGAGAGAGAGACAGAGCATGAGCAGGAGAGTGTCAGAGAGAGAGGGAGACACAGAATCTGAAGCAGGCTCCAGGCTCAGAGCTGTCAGCACAGAGCCCGACGCGGGGCTCGAACTCACGAACTGTGAGATCACGACGTGACCCGAAGTCGGACACTTAACCGCTTGCCCCCTCCAGGTGCCCCCAAAACCATATGTTTAGAGATTCTGACTGTCCCAAGTGACCTGGCCCAGGCATTCCAAGTAGTGTAATTTCTGAAACACTGGCATAAAAATCTCATTATTAAACTCTAAATTCAAATGAATGACTATAATGGGCTCAGGAGAATCTTTTTAGAGTGGTGGCTATATTATTCTTTTTTTTTTTTTTATGTTCATTTAGTTGAGAAAGAGTGCAGGGGAGGAGGTAGAGAGAGAAAGGGAGAGAGAGAGAATCCCAAGCAGGCTCTGAGCTGTCAGCACAGAGACCGACGCGGGGCTCGAACCCATGAACCATGAGATCATGACCTGAGCTAAAATCCAGAGCTAGACGTGGAACTGACTGAGTCACCCAGGCACCCCAGAGTGGTGGGTATATTCTAAAATTGGGTTGGAGTAAAGGCAAGGGAATCAAGAGCAAAAATGAACTATTGGGACCTCATCAAGATAAAAGCTTCTGCACAGCAAAGGAAACAATCCATAAAACTAATAGGCAGCCGACGGAATGGGAAAAGATAGTTGCAAATGACATATCAGATAAAGGGCTAGTACCCAAAATCTATAAGGAACTCACCAAACTCCACACCTGAAAAACAAATAATCCAGTGAAGAAATGGGCAGAAGATCTGTTTGTTCTCCAAAGAGGACATCCAGATGGCCAACAGACACATGAAACGATGGTCAGCATCGCTCCTCATCAGGGAAATACAGATCAAAACCACACTGAGTTACCACCTCATGCCAGTCACAGTGGCTACCCTAAACTAATCAGGGGTGCCTGGGTGGCTCAGTTGGCTAAGCGTCCAACTTCAGCTCAGGTCATGATCTCACGGTTCATGGGTTCGAGCCCCGCGTCGGCCTCTGTGCTGACAGCTCTGAGCCTGGAGCCTGTTTCAGATTCTGTGTCTCCGTCTCTCTCTGACCCTCCCCTGCTCACACTGTCTCTCTCTCACAAATAAATAAAAACATTTAAAAATTTTTTTTAAATAAATAAAAAAAATAAAACGAACAAATCAGTAGACTATAGATGCTGGCGAGGATGTGGAGAAACTCTCAACAATAGCTAAAACATGGAAAGAGCCTAAGTGTCCATCAACAGATGAATGGATCAAGAAGATGTGGTTTATCTATACAATGGAATACTACATGGCAATGAGAAAGAATGAAACCTGGCCACGTGTAGCCACATGGATGGACCTTGAGGGTGTTATGCTGAGTGAAATAAGTCAAGCAGAGAAGGACAGATACCACATGTTTGCACACATAGGAGGATTAGGAGGAACTTAATGGAGGACCATGGGGGAGAAGAAGGGGAAAAATAGTGGGAGAGAGGGATGGGGAAAACCATGAGAGACTCTTGAATGCCAAGAACAAAGTGAGGACTGATGGGGGTGGGGGAGAGGGGAAGGGGGTGATGGGCATGGAGGAGGGCACTTGTGGGGATGAGCACTGGGTGCTATATGGAAACCAACTTGACGATAAACTATTAATAAAAAATAGAAACAAAATAGCGTTGGAGTAATGGTTCCACAACTTTGTAAATTTACTGAAAAAAAAAAATCACTGAATAGGACACAACACAGCTGAGTTTTATGGTGTTTTAAAAATCTGGGAGGGGCGCCTGGGTGGCTTAGTCGGTTAAGCATCCGACTTTCGCTTGGGTCGTGATCTTGCGGTTCGTGGGTTCGAGCCCCGCGTCTCGCTCTGTGCTGACTGCCAGCTCAGAGCCTGGAGCCTGTTTCAGTCTGTGACTCCCTCTCTCCTGACCCTCCCCTTCTCACGCTCTCTCTCTCCTAGAAATTAAAAAAAAAAAAAACATTAAAAACAAAGACTCCAAGTTCCAGTGAATGACTTTATTAAAAAAAAAAAAAAATCTGGGAAAGCCTTCCCAGCCCCGTCAGAAAACTGTGTGCTCACTGCAGGGTTTTTAAGAGGTTCTGAGAGAAGAGAGGACACGCCTTGCTGGGCCGGGTGGGTGCTGTAATTCTGAGCTCGCTCCGGCCGCCAGACGACCTAACCCTGCACCACTGAGGTATTTTAAACCCAAGGCCAGGATGGGCAAAGCAATTTATGAGCTTCTGCTAAGGAAGGGGTGCGGAGTAGAGTTCATGGTAAGACATGTCATTTTCTGCCTTTTAACACTTGACTAAGAGCGTTATCTGTGCTCAAGTGAAAATGGACCATAAAAGCTGAACTAAGCAAATATCCCAAGAAGGGACGGTTTCTGTAAACACCACGAACGGGCTCACGGAAGCCCCACTGACATGGGGAAAACGGGGAAGGGTGTGTCCCCTGTGGGGACCCGCGCCACAACCGTGAAGCCGCGCAGTGTCGTGTCAGGGGCCAGCGGCCCTGAGAAGGGGGGAGGAGGGGATGGTGGGCCAGGCGCTGGGAAGCGTGACCACCCACAGAGCGGGCCCCTCGCGGGGGGGGCGTGGCCTGGAAGGCATCTGGGGGTCGATGGTTCAGAGGGAAGAGTCTGTTCCGAGGCAGCTCCCCCTGCCCTCAGCGAGCAGGGGCCACGCCTGGACCACGTGCGCGTCTCAGCCCCAAGAGGGAGCGAACAGTACGAGGGGGACCCTGCGCTCCCGGGAGAAGCAGGGAAGCCATGTGGGGGGCGGGGGTCAGGAGGGAGCCGGCAGCCAGCCGGCAGGGAGTGATCGGGAGGCAGCAGACATCACCATCGGCCTGGGACCCAAGGCGGGAGAGGATGGGGAAGGAAGGGCGCTTCTCAAACCCTCGGCGGGAGCAGCGCAGCAGGCGGCGGCGGCCACTATGACGAGAACCCAGAACCGCGAACCGCGGAAGCGAAGCAGGGGTAGCGGAGGAGGGAGGGTCAGGGCTGCGGGGCGCGGGCCTCACCACCCACATGCAGCCACGCAAGCGAGCGGGTGTCTCCAGGTCCAAAGCTCCAGGTGGGGGCCGCAGGCAGCGAGGGGACCACCGGGGAGGGAGGTACAGGCCCCGGGACAGAGCCCCGCGGGCGCCAGCGCCACAGAGGCAGACGGGTCAGAGAGGGGCAGGAACCGGGTTGGCCGTGGCCTTCCCTTCCTGCCTGACAAAGTCCTCGTGATTTTTCAAGACCCCTAAAGCACATCTTTGAAAATGATCGGTGGATCCATTTGGAGACAAGCCACGAAGGCCCACACGGGAGCCTCGAAGAGCTACGGGGTCAGACTAACTGTCCTCCACCGAAAATCCACTCCCACTTCCCAACCGTGTCGCCTGCCCTGCCTGGTTTAGGAGATAACCCTGGACACCCGGCACGCCCCCCAGCGAATGTCCCGGAAGATTAGCTGCCCAATATAACTGTGCCGTGAAGTATTCCGGGATTCCACCTTTAACCCAGAGAGCAATACTTCCTGCACATCTCTAACTGGACCTCTGACAACAAAAGCATCGTCTAGTTTGACAAATTTACGCAAAACATGGGCTCTTTATTCTCATCTCCAAACAAGAGCCACAACATGGACCAGGGTGAGCAGTCAGCCCCGATGCGTGTCCGAATTCCCAAGGCATTTGTTGGTGTGTTACCTTACATTTATTTAAGTTTATTTAGTTTTGAGAGAGAGAGAGCAAGTGCAGGAGAAGCAGAGAGGGAGAGAGAGAATTCCACGTGGGATCTGCCCTGTTAGCACAAAGCCCAACGCAGGGCTCGAACCCACAAACTGTGAGATCATGACCTGAGCCAAAATCAAGAGTCAGATGCTCAACCGACTGGGCATCCAGGCGCCCCTCATTTTAAGATTAAAACACACGGGCGCCTAGGGCAAACCAGTGGTTAAGTGTCGACTTTCGCTAGGTCATGATCTGAACCGTGGGTTCGAGCCCGTGGCTCGGGCTGCTGACTGCCAACTCAGAGCCTGGGCCTGTTTCAGTCTGTGACTCCTCTCCTCTCTGACCCTCCCCTGCTCACGCTGTCTCTCTCTCTCTCTCCTAGAAATAAATAAAAATATTTAAAAAAAAAAAAAAAAAGATTAAAACACAGAAGCCCAGGGGCGCCTGGGTGGCTCAGTCGGTTAAGCATCTGACGTCAGCTTAGGTCATGATCTTACGGTTCGTGAGTTCTAGCATCGTGAGCCCACGGCGGGCTCTGTGCTGACAGCTCAGAGCCTGGAGCCTGCTTTGGATTCAGCGTCTCCCTCTCTCTCTGCTCTCCCTGCTCACACTCTGTCTCTCTCAAAAATAAACAAACATCAAATTTTTTTTTAAAAAAAACACAGAAGCCCAGCTCTCCCCTAATCTTAATGGTTCAGAATCCCTCGGGTCTTCCTTTTGTTTTTGTTCCATTTTGCATTTAAAACATCAGCAATTTCAAAGAGCCGAGGTAGGGAGCCACTGGTGTAACTTTTCAGGAATATTAGGACACATGCCAGTAATACTTTTCTGTGAAAAAAAGGATCGATTTTGAAAAACCCTGTGTAAAACAACTTGGGAGCAGAGGCGCAGGCCATCTCTGACAGGCTAATGTCCTGCGCGGACTTGACCACAGAAGCTGATCGGCGATACTGTTTCAGGAGCGGATCGCTCATTCCCGCTGCTCTGGCTCCTAACCAGGAAAAGGAAGTGACACTGACCAGTAGGCTCTTGAAGCTATTTCCGGTGCTCATTAACAGGCAAACAATTAGGTTTTCCCTAACAGCCGTAGGCATTTCAGTAGAGCAGGTTAACTTGGGAAGGGAGAAGACGGAGGATATCTCAACTGCAATTTCAGCTAAAACACAAAGGCGGATGGATGGTCACCATGGGTTTGGAAGGCGAGGAGGCTGGGGAGGAGCGGGGATGACGGCGGTCGGGTACATGGTTCCTCTCTCGGGTGATGAGGACGAGATGACTGCAGTGACAGGCGCACAGCTCCATAAATATACTAAACCCACTGAGCTGCACACACTAACTGGGCGAACTGTACTGTACGTACGGTGTGATGAAAGTTATCTCAACATAGGTGTTCATAAATGCAAAGGAAACGTCTGAGGCATCAGAACCGAAGGTTTTACCTGGGTGTAGATACTGAATATGTGGCTCTGTACTTCGTCCATGGAGTCGAGGCCGTAGGCCACGGTGCCCAGATGCAGCCGTTTGAAAACCATCTCATTCTGGGTAAGGGTTCCTGAAACACAAGACAAACGAGTAACTGACCCTACATCCTGGAGCCGTTAGTAACAGTGATGGCGGCTGCCGTCTGCAGAAATCTTCCCACTAGCTGTCGTACGCAGGTCCCCGCACCGCCCCTGCGGGGCAGGCCTCTGTGGCGTTTGTCCTGCCCAGAATCTAAGTCCTCTTCTTTAGAAGATGGCATCCTGAGTTTCCATGGGGACGTGACCATCGTCAGTCCCCGGGCTGCTCTAGAGGGAGAGTCGGCCAGGTGCCAGACTCATTCTGTTGGCCAAGATGGTGACACAGGATGTACACTAGATTCTAGACTGAAGGAACCTGAACCCTAAGCAGACAGATACACAGACAGAAGATGAACAGGGTCAAGTTCACCCCAGTGGTGGAGCCCTACAGAGACCATCCCAGGGATTCTGATGCTAACGCACCCAGAAACACTCTGATACGAAACTGTGAAGCATTCTGGGGTGTGGTTATGAGGACGTGAAGCCAGGCTGCCTGCAGTGAAGGCCGTCACCATCGTCATCACCAAATAATCGACCCTCACTGAAAGGTGCAGCGGCGGCATCTGTCTCTAACACCCCCAGAAAGAGAATGCAGGCACCTCCCGTCACCGGGAGGCCTGCGAAGGCCCAGGGGGCAGCTCACCTGTCTTGTCTGTGAGCAGGTAGGAAATCCTCCCCAGCTGCTCGGGGATGGTGCTGGAGCGAACCACAGTGCCGGGGATTTTCGAGTCCCTCCGAATCACCCAGCTATACACGATCTTGCCCATGTCCAGGTTCACACGCAGGCTGGTCAGGAAAGCAGAGCGCACAGGTTAACAGGGTGGAATGCCCGTCATCTGGGCCAGAACATGTGGAACCGGCCCCTGGAGATGCACGGCCCTGTGGCTGCGACGAGAGGCCACACCGCCGGCAGGGAACTCCCTTGAAGCCTTTAAGTGCTTTAAAAATACTGAAAAGGTAGTTGTCTTAGTCTTACTTTTTTTTCCTAAATACTGGTCCTCTGAGCTAACATAGTTTGATAACGTATTGTTTTAAGTGGTGCCAGAATATACATTAACAAATTTACCAAGAAAACCGGTAAGTGCGCAGCTCAGTGCCACTAAGTACGGTCACCCTGGTGTAAAGCGTCACCGACCATCCATCTCCAGAACTTCTTATCTTCCCAAACTGCAGTTCCACACCCATGAAACACCACCCCATTCTCCCTTTGCTCCAGCCCCCGGAGCCCACCCATCTTCTCTCTGTCTCTCTGAATTCGACCGCTCTAGGCAGCTCACGGGAGAAGAATCGCACAGATTTATCCTTCGGGGACTGGCTGGTTCCACTCGGCACGATGCCTTCAGGGGTCATCCCCGCTGTATTTCCCTCGGAGCCCAGACTCAACACAGCGCTCCCAGCGGCCACTCCTGGCCTCTTGAGCTGGCAGAGGGGATGACCTCTGAGTCGCAACCCTGGCACAGAGCGGGCAAGGTCTCTGGAGCAAAGACTGACTCGGGCAAGGATGGGCCCGGGCGGAGGGCGCCCTTCCTCCCGCTGCTACGGCCGCAGAGCATGGCTCACGCTCCTGACCCTGACTCTTCCCGGTGGTCGTTCTTCAAGGGGCCACGAGCAAAGAGAAGACAATGCCACGGCTCGTCCTCTGCTCACCTGATGGGAATGATGTTGGAGAACAAGAGGAGGAAGCGGATGATCTGCAGGTACCAGCGGCCAGCGAAGTGCTGAAGGGCAACCATAACCAGCGACACCACCACCAAGGCGCCGAAGAGGATCTTGGTGAGGCAGTTCACCTCGAGGTCAAACAGGCCGATCTGGGGGACAAGCCACAAAGCAGAGCTGGTGGGCGCCGGCGTGACCCACGGCCGCCCCGGAGACCCGGTCCTCCGCTCGAGAAGCCCCCACCCCGGGTGAGGCACTGGGACCCATCAATCCCTGTACCTTTGGTGGAGAACGCTGGGCTCCCTGGGCTGGAGCTCTTAACCGACATCCAGAGAGCCTCAAAACACCGGATTTCAAATTTTTTTTTAGCGATGAAGAAGATTTAGACTTGGGGACACCTTGGGGGCTCAGTCAGTTAAGCATCTGACTCTTGATTTCGGCTCAGGTCGTGATCTCATAGTTTGTGGGATCGAGCCCCCCATCGGGCTCCATGCTGACTGCTCAGAGTCTGCTTGGGATTCTCTCTGCCCCTCCCCCACTCGTGCACAGGCACTCTCTCTCTCTCTGTCCCCTCTCTGCCCCTCCCCCACTTGTGCACAGGCACACGCTCTCTCTCTCAGAAATAAACTTAAAGAAAAAGAAGAAGATGGAGACTTGCAAACATACAAGCAGGCTACTGCTGCATCTGGCGGCGCTCCGCATGGCACGGCGTCTACCATCCTCCGCCGCGGCCTTAAAATGACTCCGCCCCACACTCTGGGAGCCGCACACACTGAGCCAGTACCGCCTGAGGGCTCAGGGCACGCGCTCCCGCGGTACCTGACGCGTCAGTGCCGCACTACTGAGCACGATGACTTTAATCATTACATAGTTACGTCGATGTGTATGTAAAAAAACGTAACTGGCACACAAAAGCCATAACTTGGCAGAAACAGGGCCCGGGAGAAGGCGACACATTGAACACAGGCACTGTAGCTGTGATGATGGTCGTGACGCCGAGCGGCAGTGACCACAGTTTGGGAAACACAGGGCCCGTCCACGGTGTGGACAAAGGAGACATTCTGCAGCGTATGGCTCCTCAAAACTGCAGGAGGGAGAGGGCTGGGAGGGCGGGCGAAAGAAGCGCTAACGGGGCCACCACCAGGCAGACCTCCAGGCCGCAGCCGGTCGTCAGCGGGGCCTGTGAGTCCGAGGCTGCCGCTTCCTCACCGTGCAGCTCGGTGCTTCTCAAGGCCACCGCTCGGCTCACACGCGCCTGAGGAAGCAGTTGGGCTGCGGGGCTGGGGTGAGGGTTAACTGGAATGCGGTGAAGGAGAGAGAGCTCACGGCACACAGTAGGTGCTCACCAGTGTTAATTTAAAAGCTTTAAAACTTTTATGAATTCACACACTACATATGCATACATGCTTATGTGTTACATGAGTGCATCTGCAGGTACGTACATACACACACACATATGTGAAAAGACAGTAAATTTATATATGTGAAATAACATGGCTAGGTGTTCCTGTCTTTATTTTTAACTTTTTTTAATGTTTATTTACTTTTGAGAGAGACAGAGCACAAGCAAGGGAGGAGAGGGAGACACAGAATTAGAAGCAGGCTCCAGGCTCAGAGCTGTCAGCACAGAGCCTGACAAATGCAGGGCTCGAACCCACAGACAGTGAGATCATGACCTGAGCCGAAGTCGGATATTCAACCGACTGAGCCACCCAGGCACCCCTACCATCTTTAAATCTAGCTCTTCAGGGCGCCTGGGTGACTCACTCGGTTGAAAATCTGACTTCAGGGGCGCCTGGGTGGCTTAGTCGGTTAAGCGTCCGACTTTCGCTTAGGTCATGATCTCGCGGTTCGTGGGTTCGAGCCCAGCGTCGGGCTCTGTGCTGACTGCCAGCTCAGAGCCTGGAGCCTGTGACTCCCTCTCTCTCTGACCCTCCCCTGCTCACGCTGTCTCTCTCTCTCTCTCTCTCTCTCTCCTAGAAATAAATAAAACATTAAAAAAAAAAAAAAAAAGAAAGAAAATCTGACTTCAGCTCAGGTCACGGTCTCACAGATCGTGGGTTCGAGCCCCGCATCAGTCTCTCTGCTGTCACGGTAGAGTCTACTTTGGATCCTCTGTCCCCCCCCCCTTCGCCTCCTCTGCTCATACTCTATCTCAAAAATAAATAAACATTAAAAAAAATCTAGCTCCTCACCCAGCCAATGCCAATCATCAAGAAACATCAAGTTGAAAAGTTCTGACAAGGAGATGCATCTTAGGACCCACATACACACCTTACTTCGAGGATTTGAGGTATTCATGACACTCCGGAGTTCTCTGCCAGTGTAAAGAACAACACCCACAACAGTGCCTAAAATGGGGAAAGCACAATGCAAAGGAATGTTAGTAACGATGATGATCTACGGCCACGATGACCACTATGGTAGCTACTAGCTGCATGAAGCCACTTAGATTTAAATGCAGTCGAAAGTTGGGGAGCCTGGGTGGCTCAGTCGGTTGAGAGACCAACTTCAGCTCAAGTCATGATCTCACGGTCCATGGGTTCAAGCCCCGTGTTGAGCTCTGTGCTGACAGCTCAGAGCCTGGAGCCTGCTTCCGATTCCGTATCTCTCTTTCTGCTCGCACTCCCCTGCTCATGCTCGCCCTCTCTCCCTCTCTCTCAAAAATAAACATTAAAAAATTTTTTAAAAAAAGAATAAATGCAATTGAAAGTAGTATATAAAATACAGCTGCACATTCTCACTACTCTTTTGCCAGGTTCAAGTGCTCAGAGTCACTGCAAAGATCAGAGCATTCGCACTGTTCTAAAAAGTCTACTGCTCAGTGTTGTCTGTGGGGTCCAGCAGCCTGACAGCTGGGGAGATGGGGGGAGCGGAGGTCTGTCCTCTGTGCCACTGCCCTCAGAGGTTTCCAGAGGTGCCTAGAACATTCCTCTCTTCATAGACAATTATGGAAGCTTACGAACAGTCTTCTTATTTTAGAGCATATTCTTCTCGCGGAGTCTGATTCCTTTCAGAAACTGTCTTAACTAGAATATCTGGGGGATGTCTGTCCACATGGCAATTCCTTCCTGAGAACTTCCCTGCTCGCTCTCATCCCCTCCCCGATATCCTGCTTTCTAAAAGTGAACAATTTAGAGAAGGAATACTGAAGGTTAGCTAACATTAGAAAAGATGCTCAACTTGGTGAATAACCAAAGAAATGCAAAATAAGCCATTTCTATCCCTATCACAGCAACAAAAGCTGCACAGCTTGAGAGCATCCAGGGTTAGCCAAGAGGTGGAGAAGCAGGTCCTGTCGTACACGCTGCTGGCTGGAGCATAAATTGGGATGACCTATTTTGGGGTGAAACTGGCAACACTGATTAAAAATTTACCATGGTCTCCGCTTCCCAGCGTACGCCAGGACGACGCGCAACACGGTGGGGAAGACAGACCACCAGGGAGGAAACGAGAAACAGGTAATCACGGACGGTGACGGCCGCCATGGCCAAGTTCAGGTGGAAGAACGGGAAAGGCGGCCGGAGAAGGCTGCCGGTCCTGCGGGTGCTCAGGACACCTGAGCAGACGCTGGAACCCCGAGAAGGGGCCCGGCCTGCCAAACGCTCAGGGAAGGTTCTCGGAGCACAAGAACCCAGTCTCTGCTGGAAATGCGAACATCTGAAGTCTCCCCGCTCGGAGGAGGACACAAAGCCTCAGAGAGCTTCGAACAGAGCTGGAGGAAGAGCCCACGCCCAGATGAAGGCGGGGACCGTGTCTCCCGGAGAAAGCCCTGGGAGAAGACGCTGAAGTCCCCCTCCAAGCTTAATGCACCGGCACACGACGGGCGGGCCCCTTGCCGGATGGCCGGCGCCGGTGAGTGCAGGCCTGCGGCCACAGCAGATGCTTATACTAGGGGTGGCCGTGCGGCCGCTGCACTCACGCCTGCACTGATGTGGTGGGTCTCCGAGGCCCAGGGTCCAGGATTCGAGTGGGTCCTGATAACTAGGGCCTCCGAACAGGCCCCCCCCCCCGCTGGCACCAGCCGCCCTCAGTGCCTCCCAAGGCCGCTGAAAATGGCCTCCCCGCCCTGTGGTCCTGTGCTCAAGACCGTAACAGCCTACACAGGATCCAAACGCCGGCCACCGTCACCCCAGAGAAACCACAGGCATAGGCCGGTTTGGTCCGCACAACGCTTTAAAGATTTCGGGGTGCCTGGGGGGCTCAGTCGGTTAAGCGTCCGACTTCAGCTCAGGTCATGATCTTGCAGTTTGTGGGCTCTGAGCCCCGCGTCGGGCTCTGTGCTGACAGCTCGGAGCCTGGAGCCTCTTTCAGATTCTGTGTCTCCCTCTCTCTGCCCCTCCCCCGCTCATGTCTGTCACTGGCTTAGCAGCAGGTGCCATCCCTTCGGCCGGGGGCAGGCTCTCAGCTCATCCTGGTCCCCACCCGGCCCCCTCAAGCCCTTCGAGGCTTTCCGACCCGAGCCTCTCCACCACCCACCCCGCCCCCCGCCCCTGTGCGGTCAGCCCCGCTGTCCCTCCCTACTGTCACCCTCTGCCATCCGTCCGCACAGTCAGAAGCCTCTCCATTCGGCCAGCTGGCTTCCCCAACTCAGACCGCCGCGGTCGGGCATCACACGAAGTTCTTCCTAAGTCTCCACGACAGTGTGGTCCTGGGGTCAGCGCTACTCTATGCCTTTGTTCCCTGTCTGTGACAGGAGAAATGCTCCCCCCGCCCGGGAGCGAGCCTTCAGAAACGTCGATAGCAGTCAGACACTTGCTGCACTCAAGCGTGCAACCACGGAGTCCCGCCGAGCAGGGTCTAGGGCATGGTCGACCCCTCACGGCAAGGCGCACGCGGCGTGACCGCCTGCTGGTCGTACCGCGGCTGCGGATCGATGTGCCGGACGGGGTGGGGGCAGTGGCATAACGGACCGGAGCGTCTGCGACGACCCAGGCTCCGCAACACCCGGGCCACCTGCTCTGCCAAGTCCCCACGCCTCCCCACCCCTTCCCTGTCTCACCCCAGTGACTCCTCCACCGGGCAGCACGGTGTCTGGTTACCGTGGCAACTGCATCCTCTACAGATGGCTCCAGCCACTGCAGCTGGACCCTAAGCGCAGCCTGGCAAGTTTTTTTTTTTTATTTTTTAAACTTTCAGGTGAGAACAGCAGAGTGATCAAAACACAGGAGTTAGAGTCTAAAGAGGTCAGAGAAGTAATCACGGCTGTTTCTTGAGCTGAGCACCAGGAAGGAAACGCCTTGCGTGTAACCTCGTGTCTGCACTAGAACCAGAATGCAGTCAGGGAACTACTCACGGAGAAGCAGGGGAAACTGAGGCCAGCTAAAGAAGTGGTTAATGTCCAGCTTCTCAGACTCACTCGAAAACCTGTGCCTGCGGAAGGGCCTGGCAGGTGCTGCCCCAGGACCGTGGCAACCACCGCTCTCTCTGTTCCCACATCGCCACTCACACTGTCAGAAATGTCTTCTCCCATCTTCGAGATCCCAACCTGCCTTCCACTCGCTTCCTCCCAGGAGATGACTTCCTAGGCTGTGTGACTTTAGGCAAGTTGCTTAACCTCTCTGAGGCTCACTTCTTTGTCCCATTAAATCCTCATTTAATGCTGTGAGGCCAAAGCAAGAGAATGGCAGCCCAACACTCTGTAACTAAAAGAATCTGATAAATAAAAGACTTCTTACTGTTCATCTCTGAGATTAAGGCTGAAAAGCCTTTTCTATCTCAGACCCGTCCCCCTCAAAATCAAAATCTGTATTAAGTTTGAGTAAACTAGAAACACCACAAGGCTGGGGGCCAGAATTTCCCGGCATGCCCCTGCAGCGCTAGCGCCCAGCGACAGTGTGGAGCATGACACAGAGGCGCCTGATCAAAGTTTTCTGGGGGCGCCTGGCCGGCTCGGTTGGTACAGAGCATGCGACTCCTGATCTTGGGGTTGTGAGTCCGAGACCCATGTTGGAGAGTAGACTGTACTTAAAATACAATTTTAAAAGTCCTGTAGGGGCACCTGGGTCACTCACTTAAGTGTCTGACTTTGGCTCAGGACACGATATGGTTTATGGGTTCAGGCCTGCACTGGCTCCTCACTGATACTGTTGGGCCTGCTTTTTTTTTTTTCCCTGCATGGAAAGAAGGCAGGCAGGAAGAAGAAAATCCCCAGGATAAAACCAGTTAGACGTGTGAGCTGGTATTTATTACTGCAATGTTAGGGGCGCCTGGGTGGCTCAGTCAACTGAGTGACTGACTCTTGATTTCGGCTCAGATCATGGGATCAAGCCCCGCATTGGGCTCTGGGCTGAGTGTGGAGCCTGATGAAGACTCCCCCCTCCCCCACTCTGTTCCTCTTGCTGCCACACTCTCTCTCAAGTTAATTAGTTTAATTAAAATTTTAAAATAAAGAATAATTACTTGTTAACAAATGACTTCAAAGTGGAGGAAGACTGGGAAGGAAGAGGAAACCAGTTCTGAGAGATGGGGCTGCACAGGAGCCAGGGGAGAGGGGGAGGGGAAGGGCGGCGTGGTGGGCGTGGCCACGGGCCTAGGTGTGGCCTCGGACATGGGCGTGGCTTCGGGCCTGGCCAGGTAGAGCCGGCAGTGCCCAGTGGCCACGCTGACACTTAAGGGCCCATTTCTCACTTCTTTAGTCATCAGGAGGATTTGAGGCCCGGCCCAGATTATGCTGCAAATACAGGCAGGCAGCGGCAGCGGGAAAGAAAAATGTCAGACGACGTAAAGGGGACGCTCATCTCTATCTGCATGAAGCGGTGCCCCTGCGGATGCGGAGCCCGCAGCCCGGTGTGTAGTCTGCACTGATCTGTGCTGGCATCGGCGGGCCTTGTCGCAGGGGACCCTGACCGAGCATCTGCGGTACTAAAGAGCCACAGGGTGGCATCAAGCAGAAGAAAACTGGTTGGTGGGAGGGAGATGTGCCTGAAGAGGGAAAAAGTGATCTTCCAACAGCAAAGACAGAAAGTTGCCAACAGTATAATTACTCGGGAATAACAGTGGATACTATTACATAACGTATGTAACAGAGTAACCACCACTGCCCTGTAAGTTCGGCTTCTGGAGCAAAGTGCCTGGGTTCAAGTCCCCACTTTGCCCTTTACCTGCTGTGTGACTTTGGGCATGTTACTTAACCTCACAGAGCTTCAGTTTCCTCATCTGCAGAATGGGAATCGTACCAGCACCTTCCTTCATGGTAACGTTGGGAGGGTTAAGTGAAATGTGTAATGCACATAAAGGGCTCGACAAAGTGCCTGAGAGGCGGGAGGCGCCCCACTAAGTCCGCTGCTACCGCTGCAGGCACTGCTCAGCCCCCGAGCCTCTTCGGCCTGGTGTCATCCCAGTGCTCAAAACTAAAAGGCACCGATGTCCATGCCAAGGCTCCACCTCAGGCCCCCAGCCTTTTCCTGCACCAGCGCCTCTGGACCGACGGGGTCGGCCCGGCAGCCCGCAGAGACACAACCTCCGGCCAGAACGCCCCGGCTGACCCAATTTCTGGTACAGATTAGAATGTCAATCTCGGGCGGCAATTAAGGGCTATTCCCGGAGTGGGCGCTGCAGAGAAGTCGGCCGGCACAGCAGGCCCTCACAGACGTCCGCAAGTGTCCGCGGGCCAATTACATGCCGGTTCGATTCCCCCGAGGGGCAGGAGCAAGTGGAAAACACCATCTGACCGACGTCTAATTTTCCCAACTGACAGATGATTATTCTAATTACACACAAGGATTTTCTTTCCTTTTCAAATTGCTACCACATTCCTCGGCCAGGGTGCCCTTACCCGACGCGATGACCGTGCCGGCCCACAGCGTGTTCTCTATGCTCAAGCTCTCGCTGATCGGAGGGTCGCTGTCCTCCTGGAAAAGACCAAATGGACACGTGTTCATCAATCGAGGTTGGGGCGCAATCCACGGGCCGTTTCCAGCTCGCTCATCCCAAGACGGGAAGAGGGGAGGACCCCTACTCGGGAAGCCTACAATTCAGCCCGGGGAGAAGGCCAAGCTCATAAACCACCGGCCTCGGTGCTGTCATCCCACGGTGATCGTGAAAAGGGCGGTTTGTGGCTGAACGACAGGCTTGTAATGCTGAAGAAATGCCATACGAGGCTGGAAATAAGACGGAGAAACCAATCAAACAACACGGCCCGTTGCTGGCCGGGCCTATGGCTTCCGGAAGGAGACCGTGAATTTAATTCGGAGGCTATAAACCTCCTGTCCCAAAATTCTTCGAATAATTTCAGTCCAGATTTAATTTGTATTCTGAAAAGTTGGGAAGTGGCTTAAAAAATTATAATGGGGCCAGACGGGGCTTGTGCGGGTGCGAAGAGGTCATGGAAGCGTCCGAAGGGGACAGAAAGAGTAAGTGCTTTCAGACCACAGAGTTTTAACACCAATTATAACCATGCTCGGCTCTGAGTTGTCAGGTAATTCAAGCTGTTCAGAGGCTGGAAGAAAATCCAGCTGGGCCGACCTCCCTGAGAAACACCATGTCAGCTTCCAAGGCTGGGCGGGGAGAAGGGGTGCTTCTTCAGGGAACTGCACCCCCACCTGGAGGAAAGCTACTCCCTGACAAAGCCCCGTCACCACCTGTGTGCAGGTCTCTGTCCCCAGCACAGCCTCGAAGGCAGGCAGGACTCCACGGTGAGCAAGGCTTACTTACTCTGGTAAAAGTGCCCACGAAGTTGTGAATGTCGATATTTGGTTCTTCTGCGTAAACGTATGATCGAATCTGAAGAAGGTCCTGTTCAACAGAGGTAACAGTTTGGAGTTAAAACAAAAATCTTGAGGGGCGCCTGGGTGGCTTAGTCGGTTAAGCGTCCGACTTTCGCTTAGGTCATGATCTCGGTTCGTGGGTTCGGGCCCCGCGTCGGGCTCTGTGCTGACTGCCAGCTCAGAGCCTGGAGCCTGTTTCAGTCTGTGACTCCGTCTCTCTCTGACCCTCCCTGCTCATGCTGTCTCTCTCTCTCCTAGAAATAAATAAAAAACATTAAAAAAAAAAAAAAATCTTGATTAAAAGAGGATGTCGGGAGGCACCCACTTGTTTCCAGGAACAACGGTGGCTCCCAGACGGCAAAGAGGCTCTCAAAAACTACAGGGCAGGCGGGAGAAGGAAGATGACTTTTCTATTCGAGAAGCTTCAGAGTCACTACACACAATATCCCAAGACTCCCTCACAGACTCGGCTGTGAAGATGCCGGTTTCTGTGTGTTCGCCGAGGGCTCCCCACGCTGGTTCCGCCGCGCTGCGGTTTACAGGAGCCGTTGGTACCAAAGAAAACTCTCGCTCTGTCAACAAGCGGCTATTGGGCACCTTCTCTGTGTAAAGCCGCGGAAAAGGCAGAGGAGTGAAAAGCGAAAAAGAGCACCTCACACCCATAAGGAGGGCTACTCTCAAGAGACAGAAAAAAGTGGGCGCCTGGGTGTCTCCGTCGGTGAAGCATCTGACTTCGGCTCGGGGCGTGATCTCACAACCCAGGAGTTCGAGCCCCGTGTCGGGCTCTGTGCTGACAGCAGCTGGAACCTGCTTCGGATTCTGAGCCTCCCTCTCTCCCTACTCCTCCTCCACTCATGCTCGGTCTCTCTCTCTCAAAAATAAATAAATGTTAAAAAACAAAACCCAAAAACCAGAAAACCGTGTTGGCGAGGATGTGGAGAGATTGGAAGCTTGTGCACCGTTGGCTGGAATGTGAAATGGTGCAGCCACTGTGGAAAACAGTATGGCGGGTCCTCAAAAACTTCTGCAGAGAATTACTATATGAATGGCAACCCACTTGCTGCAAAATGAAGGCAGGGTCTCAAAGATAACAAAGCGCCACGTTGATAGCAGCATTTCTCACAATCACCAGAAGATGGTAATGAACCCAAGTGTCCATGAATAGACACAAGACGCGTGGATACGCGAAATGCAGTGTATGTGTATACGTGTGACGGAACGTTGCCCAGCCTTAAAAAGGGAGTTCCGACACAGGCCACCACGTGGGTGAAGCTTCGGGACATTATGCGAAGGGAAGTAAGCCGGTCACAAAAGGACAAATACTGTGTGACTTACAAGAGGTCCCTGGAGCAAAGTCATAGAGACAGAAAGTACAGTGTGGCTGCCAGGGGCTGGGCGATGGGGAAGCTCTGTTTGATGGGCATGGAGTCTCAGCTCCGCAGGATCATAAAACCATAAAATGGGGGGCGCCTGGGCGGCTCGGCTGGTTGAGCGTCCAACTTCAGCTCAGGTCACGATCTCGTGGTTTGTGAGTTCGAGCCCCGCGTCAGGCTTTGTACTGGCAAGGCGGACAACTGCTTGGGATGATCTCTCTCCCTCTCTCTCTCTGCTCCTCCCCTGCTCTCTCGTTCTCTCTCAAAAATAAACAAACATTAAAAAAAATTTTAATCATAACATGGTAAAGCTGATGTGTATTTTACCACAATAAAAAAAATTAGGAAAAAAAAAATCTCCAATCAGGTGGTCAGGACCTGATACCACCGGTATTTGGACAATACTCCGAGCCGACAAGGAGTGGGGTGGAGGCTGCTGGCCGCCCCCTCAGGCAGGGTCTGAGCCCTCTCCTAACCAGCTAGGAGACCCCGTATGCAGATGTGTTTTGTTCTGCGGCCTCTATGTACTAGTAAGAAAAGGCGCTGAGACACAGCCAAAGCAGAGAGGGCCAAATACAGCCGGATCCCTTCCCTCCCAACAAGCTTGCAGGTACCTTTGCTGACAAAGCAAATTAGGTACCTTTGCTGACAAAGGTGTGCAAAGATCACCACCGACTTCCCGTGACCCCCGGGGAAAGCGGGTAAGGTGTGGGGTACAGGGCACAAAGGAGACGGTTCACTTTTTCCTCCAGGGCATTCCATACAATTAAATTTTTTCAAATGTTTATTTATTTTGAGAGAGAGAGAGTGCGAGCAGGGAAGGCGCAGAGAGAGAGAGAGAGAGAGAGAGAGAGAGAGAGAATGCCAAGCAGGCTCTGTGCTGTCAACATGGAGCCCAATGCAGGGCTTGAACTCCTGAACCGTGAGAGCATGACCTGAGCCACGGGGGGAGGGAGACGCGGCGTGTGTTAAACTGACATGTCCAACGCACACACAGGAAATGCCACGCTGTGCAGCTGACAGTCAAGTATCTTTATGATTCTAGGCTCTTCTAGACTTTTTTTTATTACTGTTTATTCATTTTTAAGAGACAGAGCATGAGCAGGGGAGGGGCAGAGAGAGAGGGGGACAGATAATCTGAAGCTGTCAGCACAGAGCCAATCATGAGGCTCAAACTCACAAACTGCAAGATCACGACCTGAGTTGAAGTCAGAAGCTCAACCGGCTGAGCCACCCAGGCGCCCCTAGACTGTTTCTTAAAGAGAACCCTTCAAATCATTTTGAGGATCTTAAAGCTTTCTTTGCAGAAATCCCACCAAGAAGTTAAAATGCATCACCCAGGGGCGCCTGGGTGGCTCAGTTGGTTAAGCATCCAACTTCAGCTCAGGTCATGATCTCGCGGTTCGTGGGTTCGAGCCCCGTGTGGGGCTCTGTGCTGACAGCTCAGAGCCTGGAGCCTGTTTCGGATCCTGTGTCTCTCTGTCTCTGCCCCTCCCCTGCTCATGCTCTCTCTCTCTCTCTCTCTCAAAAAGAAGTAAACATTTTTTAAAAAGTTTCAATCTTTTGCATCACGCAGAAAAATCAGAACCCTCTCATTAGGTTAACTCCATCTGGGGGCAGGTGAGTGCCTTCTAAGGATTCCCAGGGGCTCCTAACCATGGTTAGAAACTTGCTACTGCAGAATGCCTCTTTTAAAAATAAATACTAATACTGGTGTTATTTCCGCTGTTGCTGGCTATGGAAAGTCATTAGTACGGTGGGCGTGTCTACGGGCAGGTTCGCAGGGACACTGTCTTGCTCCCCACCCCCCAGAACCGTTACGGTGGCTGCTGGCCCAGGAAAAGCTGACACGGTCTGCCCAACCCTCTCACACCACTGTTGTTCTCTGGGTGTTTCAATTACATTTTGCGACTTTGTAACCTAGTCCTTGGGCCACATCCAACCTATGTGGCTTGCGTTTAAACTTACTCTCTGGCTCCCTGTCCCCCCTCCGTTTACAGATCACAACATGAGTGACATGGGACTCATGAGGAAGTGTGGGGCCTTGAGGACTCTGAGAGCTTGCTGGTTCTATTTAGGCCACCCCCCAAGAGAGGGCTTGGCTCTTGTCCCACACACTTCTACATGCTGTTCCTCACACTGTTCCATGCAGAGGATATTCAGCAGTGAACACACTGGGCAGAACTCTGCTCCGGGAGATACTGCCTTGAAGCGAGTGGGGCGGCCAGGAAATGCCTCCCAGAGAAGGAGACTTGAGCGCAAAACCCAGGAGGTGGAATGGAGGCGTCCGCCCAGGCAGCCACGGGGGTCGGCCTGTCCCGGCGTTGGAAACAGCAAGGGCAAACACTCGGAGGCAGAGGAGGCCTGATCAGGAGGGAGCCGGCCCCGGCGGGCACTGCGGCTCCGGCACAGAGACTGAGGCCATGGGGCTTGGGGACAGCGGCAGCAAGGCCCACAGCAGTTCCGAGTATGACAAGCCGCCTTCAGAAGCCCCGAGTGGAGAAACGATGCACCGGACCTCCCAGGTTCCTGCCGGGAAGCTGGTCGGCGCTTCTTAAGACTCTGACCTTCCAGGGGCGCGGGGAGGGCTCAGTCGGCTAAGCGTCCGACTTCGGCTCAGGTCATGATCTCACAGTTCATGGGTTCGAGCCCCGCGTCGGGCTCTGCGCTGACGGCTCAGAGCCTGGAGCTGCTTCCGATTCTGTGTCTCCCTCCCTCCCTGCCCCTCCCCCATTTGGACTCTCTCTCTCTCAAAAATGAATAAATGTTAAAAAAAATTTTTTTTTTTAAAAAAGACTCTGAGGGGCGCCTGGGTGGCTTAGTCAGTTAGGCGTCCGACTTTCGCTTGGGTCATGATCTCGCGGTTCGTGGGTTCGAGCCCCGCGTCGGGCTCTGTGCTGACTGCCAGCTCAGAGCCTGAGCCTGTTTCAGTCTGTGACTCCCTCTCTCTCTGACCCTTCCCTGCTCACGCTGTCTCTCTCTCTCTCCTAGAAATAAATAAAACATTTAAAAAAAAAGACTCTGAGCTTCGGGACGCCTGGGGGGCTCAGTCGGTTAAGTGTCTGACTCTTGATTTCAGCTCAGGTCACGATCTAACGGTTCATGAGCTCAAGCCCTGCATCGGGCTCTGCGCTGACACTGTGGAGGCTGCCTGGGACTCTCTCTCTCTCTCTCTGCCCCTCCCCAGTTCTCTCTTTCACTCTCAAAAAAATAAACTTAAAAGAAAAAAAGATTCCGAGCTTCCCTGCAAAGAGCTCCCCACTGTACTTCACACAGTAACTTGAAAGAACAGGCGCCGGGGGCTCCCGGGGATGCCCCCCACCCCCACAGCCCTCCTTCGCACCTGACGCCCCGCACCCTGCTCTGCATGTGCGGGACACCCGGGTCGGGGGGCCCCGCGGGGACATGGCCGCCAGGCTGTGTCTGTGCGGGAAAGCTACTCACGGCCGCGGCGGGGAGCCTCTGCGCGCAGCCCACGGGGAGCCGAAGCTTCCAGTCCGTCTCACCATCCAGCTGATCCGTCCGCAGGAAGCACGACCCTGTGGAAGGAAGGTGGGCGCCGTCGACCTCTCGGCGGCTCTGGGTCGTTCCTGCTCTGGACTTTGTAAAACTCCAACCAAGGGCCGGCAGCCAAAAGGGAAAAGTAACACCCCGTTTCCCACCTCCTCTGTAAGCTTTCAGGTAGGAAGGTCTGGGTTCAAATCCTCACTCCGCCGACCACCCAGAGTAGGAGGCGGGGCCTGCTCCTTGACCTTGCTAAATAAACACCAGCAGGCCCCGTCTGTAAGATGGGGAGAAACGCAGCCCGCAGCGCTTTGCTGCAAAAGCCTGGGGGTGACGGAACCCCGCACGGTGGCTGGCGTGGGGCAGCTAGTGCATCCGGCCACTCTGAGCAGGAGTCACGCCACACCTTATCGGGAACCAGATCCTGGACCCAAGCCCGGCGGCACCGCGTACTAGCTGCATGCCCGAGGCCTCAGTCTCCCTGACTGCAAAAATGGACAGAACAGCAGCAGCCTAACATAGGGAGGGCTCCTGAGGGCTCCGCAGTTGATCGCGCCAGACTGCTCAGGACACAGAAGGCGCTAGAAGGGACCTGCTCTGTTACCTACTTGCACGCGGGCGCCTCTTTCAGTCTGATGTGCAGGTCTCAGCAATGATTTACCTGTGACTTCATCAGACCCCAAACGGGCTGAATTCGTGGACACCGCAGCCAAGACCTCTGGGCGCTCTTACGGAAGAACATGTCCGAGGCTCCTGGGAGTTCAGTCGGTTAAGCATCCGACTCTCGGTTTTGGCTCAGGTCATGATCTCACAGTTCATGAGTTCGAGCCCCGAGTCAGAGATTCTCTCTCTCCCTCTTTCTCTGTCCCTCCCCTGCTCATGTTCTCTCAAAATAAATAAACTTTAAAAAAAAGAAAGGGGTGGGGGGCACCTGGGTGGCTCAGTCTGTTAAGCATCAGACCTCGGCTCAGGTCATGATCTCACATTTTGTGGGTTCGAGCCCCATGTTGGACTCTGCACTGACAGCTCAGAGCCTAGAGCCTGCTTCGGATTCTGTCTCTTTGTCTCTCTACCCCTTCCCCACTCTCTCCCTCTCAAAAATAACATTAAAATAAAACAAAACAAAATGAAAATAAATAAGAAAAAAGGAAAAACGTATCGAATCTTTTCTTTTTTGGGGAGTGAGGGGGGGGAAACACTTCGGGGACTCCTAATCCATAATGCCCTATCTTCACTGGTGAGGTCGGAAGAGCCGATTTCAAAACACGACTTTTAATCTAGTGCCTTCTACCCCGCCTCTGGGCTTCATAAATATATTATTAGTATAAAATTTCATCTATACTTTTATTTGATTGATAATAAAATAGGCTGCGGCAACCTCGAAGGAATATAAATGTGATTTTTTTTTTCAGATGCTCAAAGATCTGATTGTGCCTGTAGGCAAAAGGAAAACAGCCCTGTTGCCTCACAACAGCTTAAGTAACAAAAACTAAAAAGGAGATTAGAGTCAGCAGATGGAGGGGGTGGGCCGGCGGTGGTGGTGCTGGTGTGGCCGGCAAATAAGCTGCCCCGAGCAGGGTCCTGTAAGGGCCTCGAGCAGCTTACTCAGGCCCAAGTGGGCTGTGACAATAAATACATTGATGGGTGATGGGAGGCAGGGCCCCGTCACTCATGAGCCAAGGACCCCACAGGCCACCTACTTCTCTCCCCAGTTTCCCAGCCACACATCTGGTATTTTCTCGGAAGAGAGAGGATTTCTGTTTTCTTCTACGTGTTAGACCCAATTCCGTATTCCACAAAGCCCTGAACTGAAGCCGAACGGCAGCCCAGAGAGGAAAATCGCAGCCACTGTGAGTGTCACTTCACCAGCTGAGACTCGGCGCTGATGATCCGACTCTGTTGAGCTGTGAGCGCCAAGGACGTTTTTTCCCCCCAAAAGACTGCTCTATTAAAAGAGATGTTTTTGATTTGCCTCCATGGCTCCAAAATGATCATCTACTTCTGTTCCATTTTCAAATGATTATTTTGCCAAATTACCACTGAAAGGTTAATGGTTATTTTCAAAATTGATCCCAGATGTTTACCGTTTTTTTCTGATGTCCTCAGGAAGATCATGTCAGCAGGGACCCGCTGGTTCTGCGTAATGAAAGAAAGACTTACTGTGAACGCCCGTGTGTGGGGTTTCCGCTCCCCGCCCCCCAGCCCCCGTCGGTGGGGAGGGGGGCCGTCGAAAACCCACAGCCTCGTTTAAGTTTCTGCCTTTGTCCCGGGCAGATTTGGGGATTTATTTGGTTTTGGATCTGAAAAGTCTCGCGCGTTGCTGTTCCTTTCCACTACTGAAACCTTATCTCGGAAAGGGAGCTAGTTTCCTGGAGAATCCGACCATTAGCTGCTGACGCTCCGGCCAGAGGGCCTGGGCGACCCGCGACCCGGCTGCCTTTCTTCCCGGAGGTCCGCTGAAACTAAAGCCATACACACGCTCCGCTCGCGCTTTCTTCTCCTACCAATTTTCTGGCTTGATGTCTGGCTTTGGGTGGAATTTTAATAAGGAAGTCGAGTAGAAAGAAGCAACAGTCTCAAAAAAAAAAAACAAAAAACAAAAAACCCACCCCGTAAGCCAGCAAGCGGCCCTCCTTTAATTATGAACAGAAAAGTACGTAATAACAGAAAGCGTTTGTGTGTTTCTTCCGAGCTGCCACCCAGAAGAGCTTCACTTTCCCTCAAATCGACTTTGAGTTCTTGGATTTAATCCTTTTCAAAGAGCACAGTTCACTTCCTACAGAAACCGATTACAATTCGATCCTTTTCCAATCAAATATTATTCCAAGGCTCTCCAGCCAGCCTCAAAACTCGCTGCCTTCCAGACAGTGGAAAGACAGGAGTGTGGGCCAAAGTCGCAAACATTTATTCAGGGCGCTATTTTTAAAAATGTGTTTTCTGGCCTCCTTACTGGTCTCGTATTACACTTAACCCCATCTCCCCACAAAACATGAAAGCACTTTGTTTATGTCACAAAATGCAAGCTAAAAATGCTCAAATAGTAAATGACAGAGATTTTTACGTGCTTATGCAGCAAGCAGACTTCTGGGAAAGATTTTACAGTAAGTTAAAAAAAAAAAAACAGACGCATGAAATAGGAAATCAAAACTTAGGGGCGCCTGGGTGCCTCAGTTAGTTAAGCATCCAACTTCAGCTCAGGTCTTGATCTCATGGTTCGTGGGTTCGAGCCCCGCGTCGGGCTCTGTGCTGACAGCTCAGAGCCTGGAACCTGCTTCAAATTCTGTGTCTCCCTCTCTCTCTGCCCCTCCCCCGCTCATGTGGTCTCTCTCTCTCTCTCAAAAATAAGTAAAGTTTTTAAAAAACCTTGTACTTGTGTTTATAAGCAGAATTTTTGGCTAACCAACACACATAAACCTTGAAAAAGCATTTTATGTGTAGGTCTCATGGGAAAAAAAATTTTCCTCCCCAGGCAAAGTTATAGAGGAAAATCAGTTAGTCTACGAGATACACGAGTCACGTGTTCACATTCAAGAAGCGGCAATGACTTCCCACTGACACAAACTCACAGGGCAGTCCGTGACAAACCCCACCCACCTTTTCAACGATGATAAGATCTCCAACCTGGATATTGGAGCTCTTCACCTTCACTGTCCCTGCAAAGAAAGACGTCCAAGATACATCATGTGTGAACGCATTTCAATCCCTCATGCTTCTGTAGAGTGCCCACGAGCCTGCAAAGTCTATACCACACGCCCAGAAGCAGGTGCGCCCCCCGCCCACCCAACCGCATCAACACTGCCTGCCTCTCTTCAGGAGAGATTCACCTGCTGCAGAGACTGCTCAAGGAACGGGTTCCCCTTCTTTGAGCTCTGGGAGTAACTCACCCCCTTGCTTGAGGCCTCTGCCTTACCGGCACCATATAAGCTTTTCTAAGTGGGCACCGTGAGATTCATTGAGCCTCAAAAGAAAACAAAAAACAGCACGGAAATGGGGAAGAAAATTTAGAGTCAGATCCGTGGGACAGAAGGTCAACTCTTAATTTTCAACACCCTCAGAAAGAAAGAAGCCAACCAAAAATGAGTGACTTTGTAAAAATTTGCGATTGGTACATATTTCGTTTACGTGATCGTGCTCAGACGATACATTCCATGAGGTGTCTGGATAAAGAGTAACAGCTAACATTAAACACCAATCCTGTGCTAAGCACTGTACAGATACTGACATAGTGATGCCTTCTTTCCTCCTCACAACAGCCCTCAGAGCCAGGATTCACACCACCATCTGACTCCAGACGGAGAATAAAAAATAGTAATAAAGTGAGTTCGGTTCAACCCCCCAGAAAACATTTACTGAGCGCTACGCTACGGGAGTTCAAAGATGCAAGACAGTCCCCTTATCCCAGAAAATGAAAGCCTGGTCTTCTTCAGGAATCAACAAGCCTGTGCCAGTGGGGCCAAGGCAGTGAACAGTTTCGGTTCCCAACTGAGCCAGCAACTTCCCCACCAAAGGTTAACACCATTCCTGGCTCCCAGGACATACCAAAAAAAAAAGGGGGGGATTCGGGGGGAATGCGCTGAATTTGGCCCCTGGGCTGTCGTTTGTAAACCCATGAGCTGGTGAGAATTAGAGCCAGACAGTGGCTGTTAGTGCAAAATAGCGTGTGAAATGATGGAGGGGAGTCCAGCGTGCACACAGAAGGCCCCGATCATGCACTCAACACTCAAGCGCCATTTATGGAGCGCCTGCTGTATGCGCGATGGTCTGCAAGGGGGTCTCACATTCTAGTGGAGGGAAGGGGGTGATGGGCAAATAATAATTGGACGGGACAGGCTAAGGGAGGGTGTCAACATACACTCTGCAGGAAAGGGGAGACCGGAAATGGCCAGATGAAGGAACTGGTACCCAGTAACCCACGGGAGGAAGGCACGAGATGTGAGGAAGTGGTGCGTGCCCGGAGCCCATGCATGCATGTAGCCACAGGCTGCAGCTCCTTCAGCAAGACCAGGGGCGCTGTGTGGGGGGAGCAGGGAGGGGGAAGGGCTGGTTGGGGCCGGTGGTCCTAGGAGCAAGCCCAGAGAGGGGGTGGCCTGGATTCTGGGGACGGGGCAAACTCTCACACGGTAAACTCTTCAGGTCATTGGCCTTTTGTAAAAAAAAAAAAGAAAAGAAAGAAAGAAAAGAAAAGAAAAGCGCCCATTTAACTTATAAACGGTCAGCCAAGAGACGAAGGAAAAAATAGCAGTGACTCTCCGTCCTCCACAGTGAAGTATAATTTTACTCAGCACTGAGAGCAGAAGTGGAACGGCGATCGTTATCTGTTCCCCCCTCCCTGTATTCATTCACTCAACAAACACCCAACTCCTTGAAGCAGGATCCCTAGCTTGAGCTTCGTTAGTTTTAAGAGGAACTTAAAGACGCTAACGAAATAATCTTAAGTGTACAACTCTACACGTTTACAGTTTTTCACAGCATTTATACTTTGCACACGACTCAATGCATCTCTTTAATAGCTCCCCACCGTCGAGACTTTCCATAGCATTCCAATGATCTCTACCAAAACAGCTGTTTCAAGGAGGTTCCGTAGGGTTTCATTTTCACTCATTCTTGTATGTAAATTTTGTCATGGTACAGAGCCTGGAGCCTGTTTCGGATTCTGTGTCTCCCCCTCTCTCTGCCCCTCCCCCACTCATGCTCTGGCTCTCTGTCTCAAAAATAAACTATAAAAAAATTTTGTTGTCATGGTAACAGTCGGTAGAACTGATACTAAAAAGGAAAGCATACGAACGCTAATAACAACTTCTAGACAGAACATAGCAAGTGGCGATGAGCCGGGCCGACCGTCAGTTGCTGTGAGGACTTCTGGGCTCTCCCAGAGTGCGCACCTCACACCAGGACAGGGCAGTTTAATGTGCATTTCCACGAAATGCGGGACTAAATGCAATTGGTGGGCCTGAGCCCTAGCACCCTGGAGAGAGACCCACAGCGCGCAGCCTTCATTATGTCGAAACGCCTGCACAGGGAAGAGAGGACCTGCGCCCATCCAAAGACTCAGAGGGGCGCCTGGGTGGCTCAGTCTGGTAGGTGTCTGACTTCCGCTCAGGTCCTGATCTCACGGATGGTGAGTTCGAGCCCCGCGTCGGGCTCTGTGCTGACGGCTCAGAGCCCGGAGCTGCTTCGGATTCTGTGCCTCTGTCTCTCTCTGCCCCTCCTCCTCCCTCCCTCCCTCCCTCTCCCCACCTCAAAAATAAATAAAACATTAGAAAATTTTAAAACAAAAGAAAACACAAAGAGTCACAGCATTAGAAATGGGGGAAAGAGAGTCCCAAGTGCAGAATTCTTTTCCTGCCTGAACATTTCTTCTGGTCCCACCAGGGGGCAGCAGGAAAAAACAGGCACAGCCCCCCTTTCCTTCCCGGGGAGCTTATGAAGGCGGAGGCGTTGCTTGAACGAAGGAAGATCATAAACTCAACATGGCCCTCGGTGCCCATGAACTTTTCCTGCGCCTGAGCTTGCCCCGGCTTTCCCAAACATAAATTCACATATCGTTTTTGGTTTTACTACTGAAATTTACGTTGGTGGACTGACCCAAACGATCACGCCGCCCGTGTCCCAAACCGGGAGACCTAGCTACAAATTTTCTCTTGTCTGTAACTCAGAGAGCAACATGTATTTCCAATCTTGTTACATAGTAACTGTGTGCGTGGATGTGTGGATGTCAGCAGGACACAGGACGAAGTGAGGAGGGTTCTGCTGGAAGGCTGGAGGGGGTTCTTCCTGGAGACACAGGGAATTTATCCCCTTCTCTGGCATGTGTATTTTCTAAATTCTTCAGCGATTTTTTGTTTTATTTAAAAGCAGGAGGGGCTCTTCTAAATAAGAAAAAAGATTAATAAATTAAATGAGCTCAAACTTTTAAGTGACCAGACCCAGATCTTTCCCTTCCACGACAGAGTCTTGATTTATGATCAGTTAATGTGAACTCTGCCTCTCCCTGTCCATCTGCTCTACCTCAACAAAAACCCCTTTTAATCCGCTCTGTTTGCCGAGCAGTTTCTGAGTAAGGCCAGCAGGACGAGCCTTCAGACAAGCTCTTCCACTGTATCTGTCTGTCATCCAGCAGCCTCCGGAAGAGGGCAGCGGAAGCCGCTGGTACTTCTCAGCCCCGGCTCCCTTGTTCGCATTTCAGTATCTGGGGGAGGGAGGCCTCGGCAGCATCAACAAAGGGAGATCCTCAGCCTCTCCCACCCTCTCGAGCTAATCACGCAGTCTTGACCATAAATTTGGACTTCCCTTTCCACGCCACCTTTTTTGGGGGCCACCAGACAGGCGTACGTTAGTGTGTGTCTATGTAGGTGTGTATTCTGCATGAGAACAGACATAAAACCAAAAGGAGAGAAAGTGGCAGGAAGGAAAGAGAAGGGAAAGTAGATACGAGTGTGTACATTCCAAAGCTTCCCGGGCTTTCCACCAGCCACGTGCCCACGGCTGGCTGCGGTCGGTCGTCTGAATAAGTGGCCCCGGCTGCCGTGGCCAGGGTGGGGGAGAGCCGTGGGGGAAAAAAGGGGACAGAATGAGACCGACTAGCCAGGCATTCTGGGGCTGGGATCAACTCCCACAATGAAAAAAAAAAAAAAAAAAAAAACAACCCTTCAAACTGTGGAAAGGGCTCCAAACACGCGATTTCTATCCTCACATTAACAACTATTTTGAGTTTTCTACAAATGTTCTTGCAGAAAAGAAAGGAAAAAAAGAAGGAACGAACGAATGACCAAGGTACAGATGCAGTCTGGTAGAGCGCTTCATCTTCCTAACAAAGAAATTTGAGAAACTGGGGCGCCGGGGGGGCTCAGTCGGTTAAGCGTCCGACTTCGGCTCAAGTCATGATCTCATGGTTTGTAGGTTCGAGCCCCGGGTCGGGCTCTGTGCTGACAGCTCCCAGCCTGGAGCCTGCTTGGGATTCTGAGTCTCCCTCTCTCTTTGCCCCCTCCCCCGCTTGCACTCTGTCTCTCCAAAATGAATTCATGTTTGAAAAAATTTAAGAAAAAAAGAAACAGGAGAAATAAAAACAGCACATCTGCGGGGATTATCACCTGTCTCCACTCGGAGCGCCCATTCTCTGAGACTGAGGAAGACACTCTCCCCAGCCCCCCACTGAGAAGTCTCCAGCACTTCTTCCCTTTTTTCTCTCACCTTCCCTGAGGTTCCTCTAAAGCAGGAGAGCCGGCTGCGTGTATTCACACAGCAACCCGCCCCCCCCCACCTTGGGTAAATGCATGATGTTCTCATCTTAAAATTCTTAGCTTTTTGACAAGAGGCCCTGCATTTTCGTTTCGCACTGGTTCCCACACACTGCGTGGCTGCTCCTGAAGCGAAGTGAAAACACCCAGTAACACTGTCAGTGCCCATCACCTGCGCCCGTTCTGAGGTCCGAAGGCCCGGAACGCCCCCTCCTGGGACCGCTCTTCTCATCCGGTTCGCCTACCAACCAGCCTCCCGCCTCCAGCCTCTGGGATTTGCAGATGCATCTGCAGCAGCTTTACAGAAGTTGGGTTTGAGATTTTTTACGAAGGTTAAGTGGGGAACTGTCTGCTGGCCACATCCCAAATCACTAAATGCCTTCTGTAAAATAAATGTGTCCCTTGCAAGCTTTTGACACTTTACCCACGTCACCTCGGAGCCAGAGTCTGTAACAGGGAACAAAGTCCCAATTACAAGAGCTGTTTATTTCTGTTGAGATGGACCCCAAGCCTTTCATAAGCAAAGCTATTGAGCCCAGAGCGCGCTTTTCATGGATGACAGCTCTGGAATAAGAGCAGTTGTGTCTACCTCGCAGGGAGAAACCAGATGTTTCCCCGGAGTCCAAACAAGCAAGTGACAGTCCAGTCAAACTGCAGAACAGCCCCGCAAAAAAAAAAAAAAAAGGGAAACTTCTTAAAAATGAATTCCGGGGCACGAGTATGTGCGGGCCTGCGTTCTGACCCCGAACACCTCCAGCCCTATTTTTATTTTTCATCGCACACGCGGGACATGGGTTGCTTTCGTAGACCCTGGGCCAGCCATCCCCACACACCACCCTGGTTAATGTATCACTGCTCAGCTCACACTCTGTGACAGTGAGGAGCTGTAAATTTCCTGGGGGTGACGGGAAAACGCCTCTGCGGGGCCCAGCACCGTTCACAGGCTTAAAGCTGAAATGTTCATATTCCATGAGAGTTGTCCGCACTCCCCAGAGTCCTAGAAAAGACTGTTATTTAAAAACAGGCAAAGGGCTGAAGAGCATTATTGTAAATGCCATGGCCCCTTCCTGGGGCTTTTGTTTAAAATAGTGGGAACTTAAAAAAAAAAAAAAAGAAAGAGAAAGAAAAAAAAAGAAAGGCCGAGGTTTCAATGTAACAAGTTTATGCCCCATAGGGGCTTTTAAAATAAATACGTAAATGGTCTTCCCTGCTTCTGGGGCCCAATAATGAAGAACCAGAGCAACGCCCCCGCGTCGGGGGAATACCGTTTGGGAAAGGTAACACCTCAAGGTGCATGTGAGATTGTTCTCAGGATAGTTTGTTTTTTAATTAAACATTAGAAGAGCTCACCAGTGACTTGCAATAGAGAAGTTGAGCACTTTGGTCTGAAATAACTTGACATGTGTCGGAGAACAGTGTGAGAAAGCGTCTGACAAGCTCTGTTTTAAACAAGGCTTGTAAAAGCGAAAGCTCGGAACCTTCGAGGAAAGCTTGGGCAGCGGGACACCTTGCTTCCCAAACTGGATTTGAGATCCGCAGTCAAGGACCTCTGCGGTACTTTTGCTGTGGTTAATGTCAAAAAGACCACTCACTGTAACCCTCTTCTCTAAAATAGGTATGAAACAGGGGTGTCTGTTCGTCCTCAGTGCAGGGACTACGGAGCTCTGGGCCTTGCAGATGGGATCTTTTCTTCTGACCGGAGGCCTCTGCCGCAAAGCGTGTCATGCTGGATCCTGGTCAGGCCAAGGGGCCTCAGAACTGGATCCCCTCTTGGCATTTATTGGAGCCGGAGGCACTAGACCAGCGCGGTACATCTCGCGCCTGGGGCTGTTCGATCCGGACATCAGCAGGGAGGGGAAGAAAAACCCAGAGCCCTGGAGGAAACTGGGTCCCAACGATCAATACAAGGTTCTACTCAGTGAACGCAGATTACAGCCAACGAGAAGGTCCAGACTTCTAGAAGAGACGTCTCACTATGAAGCTGCTTAGCATGACGGTCCTCCAGAAGCCCTCCACACAATTTTCCACTTACCCAGGAAACATTTCCCCTCTAAATGCACAGAATCGGGGGCACCTGGGCGGCTTAGTCGGTTAAGCGTCCGACTTCGGCTCAGGGCATGATGAACTCAGTTCATGAGTTCAAGCCCCACATCGGGCTCTGTGGTGGCAGCTAGAGCCCGGAGCCTGCTTGGGATTCTGGGTCTCTCTCTCTCTCTGCCCCTCCCCTGCTCATGCTCTGTCTCTCCCTCTCTCAAAAATAAATAAACATGTATAAATGCATAAAGTCATGCTGCTGTATTGTGTTGGGGTTTACACTAATAAATATCTGAAACTTGATAAAAATACAATTAAAAAATGTTAAAGTATAAAACATAGCTTGGTGGTGCTCTCTCGTGCCTGAATGGAGTTTATACTATAAAAAATACAAACGGTACTTGGGTTGAGGAATACAAAGTTTCAGTTTAGTTAACTACCTGTGAGCACAGTACTCCCTATTAATAAATGCACCTTCGTTGGCTACATCATCCTACCTTCTCCTGATAAACTCCAATGGAGCACAAATGCCAAAAAGAAAGACACATATATCCTCTGACCTCAAAGTTCAGTCACATGAACCACAATCCTAACAGTCCAAAGTAGATTCTGAAATAAGTTGGGGAAAAAAACTGTCACTTAAGTGAAGATGGAGATCCTGAGGTTATTCCATCACTAGGAAAGGGTGAAAAGACCCTTTCCAGAACTATCTGGAAAGAAATGGCGAAGATGAAAGATAGCAGCTGGTTTTTAACACCCTGTGTATACCCAAAAACTGAAGAAAGGGGGGGTTCCGTCCATGTCACGCAGACTTCCGGCCTATGACTGGCAGCTGGCAGCGTGCCCCGATGCCCATGTCCCCGGCGGGAAAGAAGCATCCAGCAATTGCGCTCTTTGTGCCTCCGTCTGCACTTTCTTTCAAAGCTAATTATCCGCGTGCCTCACTTAGCCCTTGATCACAGGTCAGTCTGGGGAAACAGTCCTGGTAGAAGGCCCACGGAATTCATCTCTTGAAAATGGAAAGAAAGTCAACTGCCCCCACCTGGGATCATCAGGGCAAACCACTCCACCCCCAGAATTAAACTTCTGGTTTGAGCAAGACACACGGGAGAAATAATCCCTTTACTTCTCATTCTGGCCCCACCCAACCCAAATCTCTCCTGTAACCGAGCGAAGCTTTGCTGGGGCGGCCCCCACTTCAAGACACTTTCTTCTTTGGCTTTTGGTATTTCCGTGCCACCGAACGCTGTTAGAGAAGGTCCCTCAACCCAGAAGAACCTCCCTCCAGTCTCTGATGAGGTGGCAAATGTGGATTTCAAGGACAAGAAATGCTTTTTTATCCGAAAGCATGACCCCTACCGGGCTTCCACCACCTTTGGCTAATGATAAATAAGTCTGCCTGCCTTAGAATGAGGATGCTGGGTTATCAAATTCCTTTGGACTCAGAAACGCATCTTAAAATTCTTTAAATCTGAGCGTGCTTCTGTAGCGTGGGCATTAAGGCTGAATATCGTGGCTCCGGCTGATGCTCCAGGCGAAGGTGCTGCCCCAGGCCCCCCTGGACACAGGAGGGGCAGAGACCGACAGGCTCCGGAGGCGCATTCAGACAAGCCGGGGTCCGCGTCACAGGCATGCCCTTCACTAGCTACTGGGACGCACCGGCCTCCCTGGGCCTCTCAGCTCCCATCTGTAGAAGCCACCTGGCTGGCTTTCGGTGGGTCGTCTTTCATTTTTTTCTACTGCTTTCCAATTTCAACAGTATGTTTTTTCTTTTTTTTTTTCAAAGAGTTGCAATTTTACAGTTTATCTTGTTTATTTTTGAGAGAGTGAGGGGCAGAGAGAGAGAGGAAAAGAGAGAGAACCCCAAGCCAGCTCCGCACAGGGAGCACAGAGCCTGACGCGGGCCCCAAACCCACAAATCCAGAGATCATGACCTGAGCCAAAATCAAGAGTTAGACGCTTGACCAACTGAGCCACCCAGGTGCCCCTTGACAGTATTCTTCCAAGCGCTTCCAACACCAGCTTCTCCCTGTAGACTGCTTTCTCCATGGACTCCTAGACCGCAGGATGCACTTTCCCACAGGGCCAGGGGCTCACTGGCCTACGTGATCCTCTCCTCTGTTTCCCCAGGAGGGAAACTTGGGAAATATGACCCAAACGGAAAGAACGAGAGCAAGCCAGAACCTGAGGTACGTATCCCGCACTGCTGGTCATCTCACCTGCGGCCACTGGGCGGAAGACCCTTCGCCAGGGCCACTTTGTGCCTGTGTGATCTGGGTATTGGCACGGGGCTGTGTGCTCAGAAGGGTCCTGTTCTCCCTTTCATGCTCGCCTGATGCCATCTTGAAATTCTTAATTTCTTTTACAAGTTTATTTTACTTATATTTTTTTAATGTTTTTTATTTATTTTTAGGAGAGAGAGAGAGACAGCGTGAGCAGGGGAGGGTCAGAGAGAGAGGGAGTCACAGACTGAAACAGGCTCCAGGCTCTGAGCTGGCAGTCAGCACAGAGCCCGACGCGGGGCTCGAACCCACGAACCGCGAGATCATGACCTAAGCGAAAGTCGGACGCTTAACCGACTAAGCCACCCAGGTGCCCCTATTTTAGTTATTTTTGAAAGGGAGAGAGACAGACAGACAGAGAGAGAGACAGAGAATCCCAAGCAGGCTCCACACTGTCAGCACAGAGCCCGACGTGGGGCTCAAACCCAAGAACTGTGAGATTATGACCTGAGACGAAATCAGAAGCTGGACGCTCAACCGAGCTACCTGGGCATCCCCTTAAATTCTTGAAATTTTTGAACAAGGGCCCAATGTGTTCATTTTGCACGAAGCACCACAAATCTCGCAGCCAGTCCCGCTCTCTTCTACCCTATCAGACTTAAGACAAAGGCCACCTCTCCTGAGAAGACGTATCAGGTCCTCTCTGATGGGCTCCCATCACCCCCCATGACCCCTGGCTCATACTTCCGTTTACTTATTCACACCCACCAACACTTAATGGACCCCTGCTTCAACACCATCAACACGGTCTTTCTTGTGCACACACCGAATCCTGGGCGCACTGAGAGAGTCTCATACAAGAGTTATATTTAGAGCAACTCTAATAAAGCAGGCGCTATTATTACCGCCAGTGTGCTGACACGCTGAGGATCTGCCCATATAGCGGGGTGAAGGCGTAAGCAGGACTCTTGAATTCAGGCAGAGCACAGGCTCAGAAGCACTACTTTCTTCAACTGTCCTACATGGTGCTCAGAACCAGGAACACCGTGGTCAAGAATGGGGGAGGGGGGGGCATTCCTTAATTCCTTAGGACAGCCACCCCACTCCCACAGCTAAAGTATAATTATTAGTTGCATTTTTTAAGTTTATTTATTTATTTTGAAAGAAAGAGAGAGAATTCCAAGCAGGCACCACACTGTCAGCACAGAGCCCGATGCAGGGCTCGAACTCAGGAACCACGAGATCATGAACTGAGCTGAAACCAAGAGTCGGATGTTTAACCGACTGAACCACCCAGATGACCCTAGTTGCATTTTTTTTTTAAATATTTTTATTTATTTCTAGAGAGAGAGAGAGAGACAGCGTGAGCAGGGAAGGGTCAGAGAGAGAGGGAGACACAGACTCTGAAATGGGCTCCAGGCTCTGAGCTGGCAGTCAGCACAGAGCCCGACGCGGGGCTCGAACCCACGAACCGCGAGATCATGACCTAAGCGAAAGTCGGACACTTAACCAACTAAGCCACCAAGGCGCCCCTGGCATTCTTAAAACTGTATTAACTCCTGCTAAAAATACATGTCATAAATCTAATTTTGACACATCAACACAGACTGAGGGACAGGCTATAATGCAACTGCCTGAAACTGGCCAGACCTTTAAAAAAATTGTTTTAATGTGCATTTATATGAAAGAAGAAAGGCAGAATGTGAGCAGGGGAGGGGCAGAGACAGAGGGAGACACAGAATCTGAAGCAGGCCCCAGGCTCCGAGCTGTGGGCACAGAGCCCAAAGCGGAGCTCGAACTCAGGGAACTGGGAACAGTGAGATCATGACCAGATCCAAAGTTGGACGTTTAACCGACTGGGCCACCCAGGCGCCCCTGGCCAGTCCTCTTCAAAAATGTCAATGTTGTATCAAAGAAAACCAGGGAGCTGTGCCAGGCTAGAGGAGATTAAGGAGCAAGGACAGCTAAATGTCACGGGCAAATCTGTAGTGGCTTCTGCAGTGGAAAAAAAATTCTGTTAAAAACAGGGCATTTTAGATGCTGGGGGTTTGGGGGGGGAGGGGTGCGGGGACAAACCAGGACGTTTTAGGAACAAATGGCGAATTTTGAGCAAGGACTGTAGATTAACAGTAATGCACCGCTGTTAAATTTCCTGATTTTAACAACTGTATCATGTTATGTAAGAGAAATGCCCTACTGGGAATTAAACACGGATGTACTGAGGGGTAAGGGGAATGAAGTCTGCAACTTAATTCTCTAACGACTTGAGAGAGAGTATTCAAAACCAAATACGCCAAAATGTTAACAACTGATGTCCGTGGGGCGAAGAGGGTGTCAGAATTCACTACAGGATTTTTGTAACTTTCTTTCTAGTTAGAAATTATTACGAAAAACATTTTTTTAAACTCCATCAGCATAAGTACTGCTCTTGTTAATCTGAAAATGGTCCAGAGTGTAGGGAAATAACGTGGCCCGTAATGCAGGGATCAAGGACTGGATATTTTGGTTTCTAGCCATTTCTTAACTCTAAAAATAGTGTTGAAAAATACATTTTTTAGGATATCATGTGATACAAAAGAGAAGAGTTCTGCACGAAAACAGATACACATAGAAAGATAGATAGATAGATAGATAGATAGATATACCTATCATATATACCTATGATAGATATACCTTCTATCCATCTATCTATATACATGTGTGTGTATATATGTGTATATATACACATATATACACATATATACACATATATACACACACACATCCATGTGTGTTTCATTCTGCTTTTGAATTCACTAAACAAAGACCTTGGTGAAAAGATTCACTCAAGGAAACTGTAAGTAATCAAACAGAAAGGTCAAAAAAGCCTTCTTTCTCTTCCTCTCTCTGCAATCTTCCAGCGGGGGCTCCGTGTCCTGCTCACCCCCTACCTCCGCCCAAGTGTATCAAATAACTAAACTCACCTCCATCACTTTCTGAGCTGACAGTTTCTTCAGTGCTTTTGGGGGCTTTCAAAACGGCCGGCCGAGCAGGGGCTGGGTCAGTGCTCACAACTCGGCTCGGTTTCCCTACGGCTGCATTGGCATGACAATAGAAACCACGGGCCACAAAAGGAGACTGACAAAGGAAGACAAGGTTTTAATGCTAGAGCCATCTGCCAATTCTCCGAAGCGTCTTTTCAAGAACTGAGTGAAGTTAAAAAAGCAAGAGCAGAGATGGGGAATCTGCAGGGAGGGCAGACAAATCATTCACGGGAAAAGCAATTGCAATATGAAAAGAACCAAAGAAGGTTTGGAGCGAGGGCAGATGAATGAATGGAATCCCTCTAAAGAGATCCACCGCACCCTCTCCAATGGGCCTTTTGTGGGTTGCCTAGCATTTTAAATGTTATAGTCAGAATATGTTATTAAGGGAGGATTTAATATACACGAAGCACAAAAAAACGCCCTGCGGAGGGGTCTTCTGATTACCCACGTGGAAAGCCCAAGCCACCTGCCTTTGCAAAGATTACGCTGGGTTTTCTTTCTTTGGGCAGTAAAATATCCTAGATACAGTAGTTTAGCAATAATAAAGCATTTCTATGCCAACGCTACGTCCCCACTTCTCCAGAGGCTGCCAAATGTTAAGACCACCAACTCTGAAAATCTATTTACATGTGCCAAAACACCTTCATGCCCTCAGGGGATTAAAAAAAATTTAGCCCAAACATATTCCCCCATTGTTACTAACAGAAGGAAAATTCTAGGCAAAACCCTGAAGCCACGTGTGAATGCCTTGAAGACGAAAGCATCACAAAGCAGCTCACGCTTGGCTCGGTTCTACCCTGCCGGAGACATCTACCTCCTCTTTTTCAGAATTCTTCACATCCTGAAGGTAAAGCACGGCTTTCATCCATCTCTGCCGCCCCTAAAACATGACTAATCCCAGATCGGGCTGTCGTCCTTGGGACCTTAGGTAACACGCTCTCATTTCTGAACACACTCTTACAGGTTATCTCCTGCAGAATTTGTCGTTGAAATAGAAGTTAACCCTAGCTGGACTGTTTTGTGGGTTTTCAATGGGGTATTCAGGAGTTTGTTTTTCATTCCACCAATTTAAAATGCTTGTGCCTTGGGGCACCTGGGTGGCTCGGTCCGACTCAGGTCACGATCTCGCAATGGGGGAGGGGGGGTATTCGAGCCCCATGTTGGGCTCTGTGCTGACAGCTCAGAGCCTGGAGCCTCCTTCAGATTCTGTATCTCCCTCTCTCTCTTTCCCTCCCCTGTTCAAGCGTGCTTGCTCGCTCTCTCTTGCTCTCTCTCTCAAAAATAAATAAACATTAAAAAAAAGGTTTGGTTTTTTTTTTCTTTAATGCATGTGCCTTGCAAGGGATTCAATGCTTAAGGGCTATCTCGCTGATTCTCTTTGGGTCAGACTCTCCACCTTAAGTTGGAGGATTTATAGGATGCCCTTCAACAAAAACTGCAGAGATGCAGCTATAAATCTGGCGCCCATTTAAAAACCTAATGTTGCAAAGTTGTAGCATTAGCTCTGTCATGTTGAAAGAGTATCTTATAAAGCAGAGCTCCCCGGAAGCCCATAGGACAGACTCCTAGGACAGACTGGTGGCCGCATGAACAGGAGGGGCCCGCCCTCCTTCCTCAGCCAGCCCAGGGTCAGGGTCGGCCAGAGGAGGCTGCCCCGCGGACAGAGTTCCTTTCCAGCGTGATGCCCCGGTCAGCCACAGGCCGGGCTGCAGGACAGACCCGCGGCAGCCTAGGGGATGCAGCCCGGGTCCCTGCAGCCCCCGGGCATGCGTTGGCCTCCCCGGGGCCAGCCACTGAGTGACCGTCCCGCCACGCGGTGTCCGCACACCCCCAGCCTCGGGCCTTGAACTCTGGCCCCTGACGCAGCGGCCCTGGTGGAGCCGGGAGGCTGACCTCTGGCCGTGAGCCGGCTGTAGACCTGGCAGTTGACTTCTCTGTCGCGCACGTAGCATCGGATCTCCTCGACAGCCTCTCGGATGACAGTGACGGCCAGCACGAAGCCCTGCGGAGACGGGAGAGAGGGTGAGCCCCGCGGAAAGCGACTTTCCTCTCCTGGCGCTGGGGACAGACAGGGCCGGAGGCCACACAGGAGGGCCGCTGGGCGGGTCCTGCTAATCACCCCACATGCACCTGCCCGCAAGCCCATTTCTCTGAGTCCTTCCTACACACCGGCCCCGGGAAACACCGGCTGACGGCACACATACAGGGGCAGCCCTACCCACCACCCTGCAGGGCGTCTGAGAGTCAGAAGGGTGGTCAGTCCATAGGCCGTGGCTGAGTGATGGTGCCTGGTAACGTCTGTATCTCACGCCGCAGGTGCTGGACGCCACGTGAGGGGAGGTACAGCCCCAGCACCACCCCATGCTCACTACTGCGGAGATGGGGACTGGAAGCACAGAAGGGGTGAGTAATCTTGCCCAAGCACACACAGCTCCTAAGCGACAGGCAGAACGGCTAGCTCCAGAGACTCTTCCCTTTCCAGCCACACTGTTCCGCAGCCAGAGAAACGTGGAAAACGGAGCAGCCAGTAAGACGGCGCACACTGGGACCCAGTTAAGAAGAATGAGCTCCGTCCCTTTGCACTGACCTCCCAAGTGGGGAAATTAACTTTTCACAACACACAATGTAACACCAGGCATGCCCACACCGACCACAAGGACCGTACTCTGTAAAGAGTTTCCAATTTCCGGGGCACCTGGGTGGCTTAGTCGGTTAAGCGTCCGACTTTCGCTCAGGTCACGATCTCGCGGTTCGTGGGTTCGAGCCCCGCGTCGGGTTCTGCGCTGACTGCCAGCTCAGAGCTGGAGCCTGTTTCAGTCTGTGACTCCCTCTCTCTCTGACCCTCCCCTGCTCACGCTGTCTCTCTCTCTCTCTCTCTCCTAGAAATAAATAAAAATATTAAAAAAAAAGAGTTTCCAATTTCCTTAACTACTGGCTAGGTTCCTTTGCAAGGAAAAGACTGGGGGAGTGGGAAAGGCCAAAGGAGGCTTCGGTCTTCTCTGTAACGTTTTCAGTCCTTCTAAAGAAAACACTGCAGTATTAATTGCATAAGTAGCAACTAATAAAAAGAACACTGAAGCTGCCCGACCTTTCTCCGGTCGGGTACCTCAACTCATATAAAATTTGGCGGGGGCTGTGGGGGGGAGGGTCAGCCGTACAAAAATCTATTTCCGTCCAGATTTCTCCATTCGTGTCAATAAAGGCAAGAACATTCATTCTTTTTTTTTTCTTACAAAATATCCCTGTCATCTCTCAAGCCTCTTTTTTTTAAATACAGGAAAAGCACCATTGCCCTGAACATTAGCAGCGGTGATTCTTTGAGGATTTCATTTTCATACTGTTTACCCTGTGAAATATATTAGCTTCCATTCAAAGGACTTTAAATCTCTTATGTAAATCTAGCCAGAGATGTGCTGCTTTGTAAGCCTTCTCCAAGGGCTCATTCATCTTTACAATCAAAGGATTACTCCTGTTTCCAATCAAGACACAGCCTGAGCAAAACGAGCACATTTCAGAATAAAAGCAGAACTCTAGACCCAGAGGTGAGGGGGAACCTGTTCTGGAAGAGAGCAGACCCCCGCTGCAGGACCGCCACCCCCACCCCACCCCCCACCACGCTGCTGGGTTGCTGATCTGGGCCAGAACCCAGATGTTTGCTGTTGGTTTTTTCAAACGTTCCCGTTTCGATTTCTCGCCGTGTGGACCTAGTAAATCCCGTTGATGTTAATGGAAAGTGTGTGCTCCATTTGCCACTAACCTCCCTGCTGCAAATAAATGCGGCCTCCTAAGTTATTGGATCTCCTCCTCCCTGCCCCCCAAACATACAGCTCCCATTAATCCCAAAGGACCTGCCAACCCTTAGGCTAGAAAATGCTTTCGCTAAGAGATGCAAATGTAGTCCAGGAATAAATTCCAACCATCTAACCTCAGAGGTCCTTCATATCCACGGATGTTTAGAAGGAGGCTTAAATAGGGAGGCCTGGGGTTGCCTGAGCTTGTAAACGGACTCAGAAGCAGTGACGGTGCCCGGAGAAGGCATTGTGAAGGTGCTGGGCCTCCTTTGGGAAAGTTGCAATCTATGAGCTGGAAATCAGAAAAGCATTGATCTCTGGTTCAGGAGGGGTTGACAGGAAGGGGGCACCTGGGGATGAGGGTGATGGAAATGCTCTGTATTTTGACTGAGGTGGTGTTTCCATGGGTGCTGACAAGTGTGACCACTCACTTAGCTGCAAATATACTATCTGTGCATTTTACGGTACACAGATCTTAATAACAAAAGAAATCTAGGTCTTCATACAAACAATTTTAGGGATCATTTCGGCTATCTATTGAGGAATTTCTCCCTCTAATATATTAGCACCAAGAGAAAGGGTATCAAAAGCTCAACCCTAATCCAGACAATGAACAATGTCACGAGTGCCAGGAATTTAAAATTCAGAAGAGAGTATGTCCTGAGAATTTTCTGTTCGTTGGGAACAAAAGGAAGCATTTTATCTGCAGTACTTCATTGAATCTTCCCAATAAGCCAAGGAAGTGGACATGATCGTTCCTGTGTTTTACAGATGAGAAAACTGAGGTCTAAATTACACAACGTCCCAACATGCAGCCAGGGGCCATAGCACAGCCCTCAGTCAGGACCACTGCCCTCACCCAGAGCTGGCTCTGAAGCGGGAGGCCTTTCAGGCAGACGGAGACATTTCAAAACACGTCCCGGTCAAGAACCAGAAAGTGATTCTGCACATAAAAATCTAGGGGCCATCAGCTCTCATCACCTACAAACAGACGCCATCTACTTTGTCTCTGACCCCAAGCCTTCTTCTCTGTAGCCCCTGGGAACACAGGAAGACCAACATCCCCTCACATTCCTAAACGGTCACAGGGAAACCTGGCTGTAAGGGAGACGCAGGTGCAGAGTCAGAAACCTCAGGACCAGGGGCACCCAGGTGGCTCAGTCAGCTGAGCGTCCGACTTCGGCTCAGGTCACGATCTCCCGGTGTGTGGGTTCGAGCCCCATGTCGGGTTCTGTGCTGACAGCTCAGAGCTTGGGGCCTGCTTCGGATTCTGTGTCTCCCTCTCTCTCTGCTCCTCCCCCACTCACATTCTCTCTTTCTCAAAACTGAAAAAATGTGATGGGGCGGCTGGGTGGCTGAGTCAGTTAAGCGTCCGACTTTCACTTAGGCTCAGGTCACGATCTCCCGGTGTGTGGGTTCGAGCCCCGCGTCGGGCTCTGTACTGACAGCTCAGAGCCTGGAGCCTGTTTCAGTCTGTGACTCCCTCTGTCTCTGACCCTCCTCTGCTCACGCTGTCTCTCTCTCTCCTAGAAATAAATAAAAACATTAAAAAAAATTTTTAAAAAAAGAATAAATGTTAAAAAAAAAAAAAAAAAAAAAAAGAAACCTCAGGACCAGCAGAGGCTGCTGTGAACCTGCCTGGTTTCTAGCTGCAGCCACCAGTCCAGGGAAGGCAGGAGGGTCAGCCTGGAGGCAGCAGAGGCTACTCTGACTGGGTGCATGGAAGGCCAGGCCTCTCCTGGGAACTCCAGGCATCGCTTCAGCAAGGAGACGTGGGCAGGAGTGGGGGCTGGGACCTCTCACTCGGCAGGGGTGGGGGGAAGGGGGGAGCACCCCAGTGCTCACCACTTGCCCACCCCACCTGGACTGGACCGGAGTGAAATTTTCACTGGGTCTATTTTTATATATATCTTGAATCGTGTGAATGTATTAGCTTTCAAATAACCACACTTTAAAAAGGCAACCAAAGTGGTGCCTGGGTGGCTGAGTCAGTTAAGTGTCCAACTTCAGCTCAGGTCATGATCTCACGGTTCGTGAGTTCGAGCCCCCGCGTCAGGCTCTGTGCTAACAGCTCACAGCTCGGAGCCTGGAGCTGCTTCAGATTCTGTCTCCGTCTCTCTACCCCTTCCCCGCTCGCTCGCTTGCTCGCTTGCTCTCTCTCTCTCTCAAATATAAATAAAACATTGAAATTTTTTTTAAATAATAAAAAATTTAGGGGCACCTGCGTGGCTCAGTCAGTTAAGCATCCGACTTTGGCTCAGGTCATGATCTCATGGTTCGTGGGTTCGAGCCCCGCGTCGGGCTCTGTGTGGACAGCTCAGAGCCCGAAGCCTGTTTTGGATTCTGTGTCTCCCTCTCTCTGTGCCCCTCCCCTGCTCACACTCTGTCTCTCTCTCTCTCTCTCAAAAATAAATAAAACATTAAAAATTTTTTCTAAAAAAAAATCATAATAAATAAAAAGGTAACCAGGGAGAAGTGGGGAAGATGGGGAAATGGGGTCTGGGCACTGAGGAGGGCACTTGTTGGGATGAGCACTGGGTGTTGTACCTAAGCGATGAACCATGGGAATCTGCCCCCAAAACCGAGAGCACACTGTATACACGCTATGGTAGCCAATTTGACAATAAATTAAATTAAAAAATAATAATAATTTTTAAAAATAAAAAGGTAATCAATAAAAGGCAATGTGATTTTATATACATTATAGACTAACATTTTTTCACATAAGTTAACGTAGGTTTGACTCCAGGTAGGTGTGTGGTTTGCGGCTGAGGAGCTAAACACCGCCGAGCACACTGGGCTGTTTCACAGAGAACTCTCTAAAGCTTCCAACGCTTCGGTCTGGGGACTCCAGGTCTGCGTTCGCGCCTGCTGGCGTGGACCGGCCCCTTGTGCTCCGGATGGGACGGGAGCCCCCGGTGCTCCTGACCCTGAGTGTCGCCCGGGCCTCCGAGTGTGCGGCGCCCGGGATGGGAGCGTCCATCACGCGAGGCAGGACATGTGACGGAAGTCTTCTCGGCTCCCAGAGTCCTGCCTCACCCACAATGACTCGGGTCGGGAGAGAACTGTTTGCGCATCCGGAAAGCACCCTTGCTGTTCCTGTGGGAAAAGCTCAACCCCCTCCCCCTTCTCAGGGCTGGAGCTGCCGGGCGTCGCCTGTCCCTGCTGCGCCCGCGCGGTGTGCGGACACCCACCCGCCTCGGCTCCCTTCGCACCTGGCTCTCCCTACACCGCATGTGCCCCTGCACCAAACCCTTATCGTCTCCCACCTGCCACCAAAAATGAACAGATAAATAAAAATTCTATCCTTGTTCCTTTAAGAAAGGCTTAAATATTTCCTACCGTAAGGATCTTCTCCCAATGAAAAATGTAACAGTATTTGTGGACTGAGAATCCAAGTGTCCCCCCCTCCCCGCCCCAGCCCCACTTCATGTGAAATACATAGTTTCTACCTGGGTAAAAAGAGGGGTCACTTCCACCCTCTCCACACCCCAGTCACCCTGGGCTTCCTTCTGTTCTTCGGATGCTCTGAGCACATGCCGACCGCAGGGCTTTTGCTCTGCTGCCCTCTGTACCGGGGGTACTCCCGCCCCCCTCTTCTGCCCGTCCCCCTCCTCACGATGCTTTCCACGGCCACACTGGCCAAGGCTGCCCTTCCACATCCCTCACCCCCACCTTCACCCACTCAGCAAACATTAAATGGGCCTGGGATAGCCTATCTGGCCCAGGGTCTTATTCTAGAATCTTTGCAGCGCTTTCCACAATATGAAATGATTGCATTAATCTGCTTACTGTCTATCGTCCTCTGAAAACCACCTGGCCAAGGGCAGGAATTTTTACGTTGCATTCATTGCTGTGTCCCCAGCACAGGGCACAGCGCCGGGCACACAGTCGCTACGACATAACCATTTGCCCAAAGGAGGCAACGGAGGGAATGGCGGGGCCTTCTGGTCAGTTCTGTCTCACTTCATACACAAAGCACAAAACCCAGTACTTTCCAAGCCCTCGTGCTGGCAGACTCGATGTGAACAGAAAACAGGATCTCAGAAAACGGTTCACGCAGCACAACTCACAAAGACAGAAGCCGTGTCCTTCTCACCTGACACTGTGTCCCCAGAGTCTAGAAACAGGCAAGACAGACCGTACGTATGAAATGCACAGGTGCTAAAAAGAATGAGTCACTGACTGGCTGATGGGACAGAATGGACGGAGGGCATAGGCTTTACCGCTTCCCCACAGCCTGACCCTGGGGGTGTGTGAAATGGGGCTTCACCACCAAAATCCTGGGGAGCTTGAGGCTGCATCCCATTCCGATTCCCCAGGGGACAGAGACAAAGCAGTGTCTGCCCCCCTACCCCCGACATCGCCGAACGACCACCACCCATTTACTCACCAGCGGGACCCAGTAGGTATAGAGCGCACCAAGTCTCATTTCAGGAACAAACTGAGAGCAGGCAAGAAGTAAGAAATAGAGGTTGAAAAAATACTTGAACTGGTTGAACAGCACCTGGAATGACGAGAGAGAAGAGAGGGAGGAGACAGTCACGGCTCAGCTCGTGCGACACGCCTGTGGGGGGCTGGGGGGTAACAGCTGAGATTGTTCCTACGGGGGAACACAGCCCCCGCAATGCCGTTCATCTCGAGCTTAAACGCTTCTGCATGTTGTTAAGGAAAATACACATGGGTGATCAAAACAGAATTAGTCAAAGTAAAAAAATAAATAAATAATGGGACACGTGGAAATTATAAACACCAAATTCAAGACAGTGGGTACCTCTGGGGCTGGGGAGGGCTTGCCGGGGCTTTCGACCATATCTGTGATGAGCTATTACTCAAAAACTATCTTTCGGGGTGTCTGGGTGGCTCGAACAGTTAGGCATCTGACTTCAACTCAGGTCATGATTCTCTGGTTCATGAGTTAAAGCCCCGCGTCGGGCTCTGTGCTGACAGCTCAGAGCCTGGAGCCCGCTTCAGAGTCTATGTCTCCCTCTCTCTCTCTGCCCCTCCCCCCCAAAAAAATGATTAAACATTAAAAAAAATATTTTTAAACACTATCTTCTAAGTGCAGGGAAGCCCCTCAAAATATTCAGGAGAGGTTTTAGTGGGAGATGCCTTTACTGTAAGATTGATCAGGAAAACGAGGTAACCTACCCTCTCCACAATATGAGCTCAACCCCATAAAATGAGCAGAATCCTGTCCTGAGCGGAGGTGGGTTCAGGAGGAGCCTCGAAGGCCCCCATGCGCCCTGGGGGTGAGATGGGCACGACATGCCTGTCTGGGGCGCTGGGCGGAAATGATGAGTCTTTTTGAGGCTGCGGCACTCAAGAGCCATTTTTCAGCCAACTCACTCTTGCTCAGTCACAGAGATACTGGGGGCCTCACATCCTAGACGGCGTAGCTACAACATGGAAGAGAGGGGTCTGCTCCGCACCAGAATTTCCATGAATGAGAAATAAATTTTTCCATGATTTAAGCTATTGAGATTTGGGGGTGGGGAGAGGTGTGGGGTGAACGTAGCAGTGAATGTAGTCAGAGTCGCCCTTAAAAAAACATTCAAATTACACATTTGTGTTTCTGGAATCTCAATCAATCAAACAGTCATTCCCCTCCCCGCCCCTTTCTGGCACTGGAACTGATCGCTGCTGCTTCTAAAGTCAGTCAGCCAGTGAGTGTTGGAGGCCTGTTGGATAAAAATAGGTGCTCAATTTGAGCATGTGTGGGGGTGGTGGAGGGTCTGGAGAGTTGAAATCCACAGACTGGCCTAAGCTACCGTGGAAATGCTAGGGCTCCAGAGCGTAAAGTAATAAGCAAAATGTCCATTAGCACAAATGTCCACAGCAATTCCCTCGGGTGTAGGATTAAAACTTACCTTTAAGTAAAACATCTTGATACTTGTATCTCCTGCCTTCCCTATAGCGAATATGCGTTCCATGAAGATAGAAGGGGTAATTTAGGCTCTGATGGGTTTTTGGTTTTTGTGGATTTTTTTGGTATTTTGGTTATAACGCTGGGTCCCCAAAATATCTTTTTCACTCTTGCACCTAACACACCAGCTAAATGTGAAGTTATTCTAATGGACCAAGTGCAGCATCAGAGCAGAAACCTCAGAAGGCAACCCCCGCTAGGTACTCAGGACCAGAGAAGATGAACAGCCAGTGGCTCAGGCAGCCCGGAAAAGTCACAGGTTCCTCTGCCACAGGGATGTGTGTCTTTTATCTCTTTTTTAAAAATATTTATTTATTTATTTATTTATTTATTTATTTATTTATTTATTTATGAGAGAGAGAGAAAGAGCGTGAGCGGGGTAGGGGGAGAGAGAGGAAGAGAGAGAGAATCCCAAGCAGACTCAGAGACAGACACGGGTCTCGAACTCACCAACTGTGAGATCAGGACCTGAGCTGAAACCAGGAGTCGGCTGCTTAACCGACTGAGCCACCCGGTGCCCCAGGGACCTTGTTCTTCTAAAACCGGTACCACTGCCCACATCTGGCATGAGAAGGAAATAAAGGGTGTGGTCTCTTCCCCGTACGCACCCCAGGAAGAAAGGTGAAGAAGTTGTACTTCTGGTTGTTGATGACATTTCGAGGGTACCTCTGGTCCCTCTTCTCGGGATGCCCCAACCACACAGTGCGGGGCCTGGGCTCCCCTCCGCCACAGCATCTCAGCCACTCACAGCACCTGTGGGGAAGACACAGCCACACTGTCAAGGCCACGGCCACACGTGTCCACTTCTCTCCGAACGTTTTTCTCTAAAGCAACTTTACTGGGTCAAGGACAATGGCCATGAATGGAGGCTTCCTCATCATGAGGGGGAAACAGAGCCAAGGGTCCTAAGAAGCCATGGTGCAAATAAAAGATGCTTTGCCCGCAAGCCCAAATGACGTACATCATCACAGCGTAAGATTCATTTTTAAAATGAGATCTAAGTTAAAAAGTAAAGACCGAGCGACACATGACCACTACTACTTTTACACGCTGCTGATGAGAGAGAAAGGCCCACAGCAGTTAAATACAGCCCCCAAGGAGAATCTCAGACTTCTACCTCAGTCTGTGTCTCTCAAATTCCAGTTCTACTCACCCCCAAAAAATGTCTGCTTGCTTAAAAAAAAAGAAAAAAAGAAAAGAAAACATAAAGCAACCCAGTTTGCCAAGATGTGAGCAACAGCATCTTGGCCTTGAATGACTTCTGTCTCATCAGAAAACCCAGTGTCTTGCCAGCCCCGCACGCTGTCACGGTCGCCGGCTCTACCCAGGTGACCGGGGAAAGAAGGGGAAAAAACTCCCTCCACACCCAGATCCCTTTCGGCAACAGCCCAGAGGAGCCAGCCAGGAAGACACTGGCCCGCGGCCCGGGGTCACCCGGAGCCGGACCAGGGTGCCCGCTGGGGGCTGTCCTGGGAGGTCGGCTCGTTAGCGTACCTGCTCCCAGGGGGCCCCCGCACACGCAGGGCGACGGGGGCAGCTCCGGTGGAACGAAGCCCCTCGGAGAGCACCTGCCCTTCCGGAGAGTCCCTGCTCAGGGCATTTTGAGACTCACAAGCCCTCGTAAGCACTGCGGTGGGATCACCCCACCCCGAGCGGCTGGGAGGCAGAAACCCAGTCCTGCAGCGCCCTCCCCGCCCCCCGCCCCCCACGATGCTGCCAGTGAAGTGAAAGCAAGCAGACAGGGAGGTGACGATTTATGCAGTTAGGGTCCACCCCGGCCCTCCCTTCTCCCCGTCCCTCCATGGGCCAGGCAGGCCCTGCTAGGGTGCTGGGGTACGGAGTGGAGCAGCCTCATCCCTGGACATCAGCAAGCTGCCTGTCCGGATGCTCGAAATTTCCATGATGAAACACAATGCTCTTCCTTAAACATAGCATCTTCAGGGGCGCCTGGGCCGCTCAGTCGGTCAAGCGTCTAATCTCAGCTCAGGTCATGATCTCCCAGTTTGTGAGTTCAAGCTCTGCATCAGGCTCTGTGCTGACAGCTGGGAGCCCGGGGCCTGCTTCGGGGTCTGGGTCTCCCTCTCTCTCTGCCCCTCCCCTGGCTCAAGCTCTGTCTCTCTCCGTCTCTCAAAAATAAATGAACAGTAAAAAAAAAAATTGTTTTAAATAGCGTCTCCATTCCAGTAAATCAGTGCTCAAGTGAAGCGCGTCCGACAAGGACACATTTCACTCCTGGGAACTGATCCGTGGCAGCACTGTTCTCGCGTGTCCGCAGGCCAGAGGCCCACGCAAGTCTCGAGGAGCCCAGAACCGCTGCCGTGTGTGGACATGAAGCCCCCACGCGGGGTGTCGGCGGACGCTCGCTACATGCGCACAGAACACAGAGGCCGGAAGGACCCGGGGACTCCCCTGACGGGGAGCACACCTGTGTCTGTGCACACCGCCGGTCACGACCGCCCCCTCTGTGACGTGAACCCGCACCCCTGTCCCCATCCTACAATAATCCTGTAACAGCGGCTCCCGTACGCGTATGTTTCTAAGTGAAAGCTGGGGAAAGAACTGAAGAAAACCAACCATCAGGTCGGCCATTCACAGGAGTTTCATCTGTCTCGTTTTAGCAGAGGGTTCTGCACACCAAGCTACCAGGTTAGGCCGCTCGGTACCTACCCTGCAGATGTGTGCGTGTGCACAAAGTAGCAGGGGCGTCCCTGAAAGATGCGCTGTGACATCAAAAGGCGGGAAACGAACCTACTCGTTCATCAGAGGGGGCTGGTGAAATCAACAGGGAGCACCCACAGCAGCCTTCCAAGGAGAGAGAGAGCTACACGTGCTAAAGGGCCCCATTCTGCAAGATAAGCTAAATGGAAAAGTAAGGGGCCAAAAGGTATGTCAAGGTTGCTATTCTTTGCATGAAAACAAGAGGAAACACATGCAGACATGCTTCCAATGCAGAAAATCTCCTTAACAAGCTGATACCATTGGTTCCCTTTGGGAAGGAAGGAATAGGGACCTTTTTTCCTATGTTTTTTTTTTTTTTAATTTTTTTATGTTTATTTTTGAGAGAGAAAGAGAGAAAGCGTGAGCAGGGGAGGGGCTGAGAGAGAGACCCAGAATCCGAAGAAGGCTCCAGGGTCTGAGCTGTGAGCAGAGAGCCCAATGCAGGGCTCAAACCCACAGACCGTGAGATCATGACCTGAGCGGAAGTCAAACACTTTAACTGAGTGAGCCACCCAGGAGCCGCCAATGTATTCTTTGGTTACATTGTTACATATTACCTAGAGCTCAATGCGGTTCATTCCCAGCTAAATCCATAACACTAAGCATTTATCAAGTATCCAGTTGATACAAAGTGTGATTTGGTCCGGGGACCTAGAATATTGGAGCAGGACCTTTGCCTTCTCCTTTCTCACAATCCTGCGGCAAAACAGGGGTAAGTGTTTGGCACAGGCTAAAATAAAGTTTGTGTCACCTGAGCCAAGCGCAGTTAGCCCCAAGGCCATCTCCTTTAGCCAACTTGGCCTCATTTATTCACTTTTCACCTGCCCTGGATGTAACCTGCACACGTTCAATACACGATCAACTTGACTTTCAGGTCAGTAGCATTTACTGGACACTGACCAACAACAGTAACAGAAGACAAGTAATCACTGCTTGGGTTTGGTCCCCGCTCATTCACCTACTTACTCTGTCTTGTGCGCTCAGTACTGGGCCCTCACCTGGGCCCTGGGCATTCAGGAATTCGTCCCCTCTGGAGCTTACATTTGACTGGAGGGAGAGAGACAGGGACCCACCACCCAAAAAAAATAAGGCCTGGGCAGGGAAGGGGGTGTGTGGCTCAGGAAGACTGGGTAGGGGGTGGTGACGGCCGAGCTGGGGGACAAGCTGTGGCTGCGTGCAACCACACAAAGGAAGCACAATCTGGGCAAATTGGAACGGAACCCCCAGGGCAGAGATAGAGTCGGGAGGCAGCCCGGTACGCATGCGCACGGAAAGCCCGGCGTGGCTGGGATCCACCCACCACGAGGGAGCGGGGCGCGGGGGAAGGGGCGGCCAGAAGAGTCGGGGCCTTGTCTCCGGGGCACGGGGTCCGGAGGCTACTCCCTGCACAGCGGGGACCGCTGAGGGTTACGAGCTGGCCTCATCCGATTGCCATCTTTGAACGGTCATGTCTGACTGCTGGGCAGGGAGGACTCCGCAGTGGGCACCGGTGCAAACAGGCGATAGGTGCCAGGTTGCTTGTGGGGGTAAGTACTGACTGGGGTGACGGTCACGCAACTCTGTGAATATACCTAAAACTGCTCATTGTACGCTTTCAATAGGTGAACCGCAGGGCACTTGAACTGTATCTTAATAAAGCTGTGTATGTACCAAAAAGGAGAAACAGGGAGATGGCTGAGGAACTGCAATTCCACTGTGTTATGGATGTAGAAACGCACTCTTTAAACAAACACGAAAAGAAATGTGTTATTTCATGTAATGTTCATAACAGTCCTACATGGTGTATATGAGCACTGTCCCCATTTTCTTTTTCTTTTCTTTAAGTTTTTCTATTCTTGAGAGAGAGAGGGGAAGAGAGAGATGAGGAGGGGGAGAGAGAGAGAGAGAGAGAGAGAGACAGAGAGAGAGAGAGAGACAGAGAGACTCCCAAGCAGGCTCGGCACTGTCAGCACAGAGCCCAATATGGGGCTCGAACCCACGAACTGTGAGCATGACCCGAGCAAAACCCAACAGCTGGAGGCCCAACCGACGGAGCCACTCGGGCGCCCCCGCCTCCATTCTCACAGTGGGGACGCTGAGCCCGAGGGGCCGCAGGGATTGCCCCGACACCTGCTCCGCCCTGAGCGGGGAGGGCGCCTGAAGCCCAGGCCCTGCCGCATCAGGCCCCGGGCACCTGACAGCAGCCCCACCGCCACCGACAGCCTCATCAGCACGGTTACCCCACAGCTCTTCTCTAGCCTTCCGTCCCATGAAGCTGGAGGAAACCGGAGGGGCCGGTGAGAGCCGTGGCTGCTCTTCCGCCTGCCCGTCGGGGCTCCGCCGGCCCCGCACCCACTCATCTCCGCGCCGTCGTGAACTTGCTGCCTCTCGGCTCCGCACACCGTGGCCCTTCGGCGCCCGCTCTGGGATGATGGACGGAGCTCCCTCTGCGTCTCCCGTGAGCACAGCGCTGTGCTGTCTCCGAGAGGGCACGGGGGACGCCGCGGGAGGGGGGCAGTGGCCCAGGGAGGGTGGCAGCGGCATGGGGGCGCGGCCCCCCCACGGCGCTCTGCCCAGCCACACGCCCAGGGGCGCTGTGCCCTGGAGCCCTCTCAGCCCCAGCGCGGCCCGCGGAGGCGTCCCAGGCCCTCACACGATGCACCTCCTGCCTCCTCTGAACCAGCACCTGACCCCACCTCCCCCAGGCCTGTCTCCCGAGGTCCCCCTGTCGCTGTAGCCCCGGCGTCCCTTTCCCACTGCACAATGTGTCACCCCCCAGCTGTGCCTGCCGCTCAGCCCTGGCCCCGCCTTCCAGCAGCCTGAACTACACCGTCTCCAACTCTGTGCGCACCCCAGCCTTGGGGAAGGGGCCCCTTCCCAGTGCATCCTTCCCACAGTCCTCTTCCGACATTATCCTTTCTCACGGTTTATGAAGCCAAATCCCCCCATCTCTCCACCTGGCCTAGCCGCAGGTGTGGCGGGCACAAGGGTCCAGGCGCGGCCAAGCAGAGCCCGGCACGGCGAGGGGCTCACGAAGGGCAGCAGACCCCTGGCTGAGATCATCACCAGAAATGCCAGGAGAGAAGTGCCCTTCGCCGTGACGTTGCTAAGGTGAGAAAACAGGTGTGGAGCTGCGGGGGGGGGTGGGGTGGGGGACAGTCGGCCTGAGAACGGAGTCACGGGAGGAACGCATAGACCACAACAGGTTCCTGACGCTTTGGGAAGAGGGCGGAGGTCTGTCCATCTGTCCATGCCCTGGGCCCTTCCGTCCTAGGAATCAGTCAGTTGGTTTCATGTTACTTTTGCGCAGGGCGAGGTTAGCCGTGTTAACCACCACCCACACCTGCCGTCTGAGAGTCGGTCTACCTCACAGCCGCACCGCCCTTACCTTAAAGACACAATCCTACGGGCTTTGTGTGCCTCTGACTGTGAGCTTTCAAAGAGCAGTCAACACCTTCAAGGCTGCATTCTATCCTCCTGACCTCTCTGCTCTGACTTCTCTCGAAGTGCTGTCCAATATGGAAGTTTCTACCGCGTGTGGCTCTGTGGGTGTAAATTTAATTACAACGGAAGAGGGGTGCCTGGCTGGCTCAGGCAGTAGATTACGCGACTCTTGATCTAGGGGTCATGAGTTCAAGTCCTACGTTGGGCACAGAGCCTACTTAAAAAATTTTTTTAAATTTTAATTAGGTAATGAAAATAGAAGAATTCGGCTCCCTATGCCCGCTGGCCACACTCTGAGTGCTCGAGGCCTCCCGTGGCCCACAGCTGAGGACGGGGCTGTGCAGACTCAGAACACTGCAGGCACGGCAGAAAGTTACAGGGGGCGGCGCGGCTTAAGAGCACCCCTTTCTAGATGCCTCCTTCCACCTCCTCTTTACCCGGTATCAGTACCCAGGACACACACGTGAACATCAGTAAGGGGACCTCGCAGCTGAAAGAAATCAGGCTAAGCCATTTTCATACACACATGGTATTTCCTACAATAGCCAACTGTCCCTACCTCCTAACCTCATGGTACTGGCTAAACGTGCTTTCCATCAACTGGCTGGTTCTCAATTAGGGTTGATTTTGGTCCCCATCCACCCCCCTCCCCCGGCCCCAAGGAGTACCTGGTAATGTCTGGAGACATTTTTGGTTGTCATAACTAGGGAAAGGGGTATCCAGTGGGGGGGAGGCGGGGAGAGGCCAGAGATCCTGCTCAACACCCTACAGTGCACAGGCAGCCCCCCAACATAGAACGGTCTGACCCCAAATGCCAGGAGTGCCTAGGGTTAACCCCTGCTCTAGATTTTATTTACACACATTTTAAAGGGAATTTTTTTTATATAAGTTTGTTTTGAGAGAGACAGAGACAGTGTGAGCAGGGGCGGGGCACAGAGAAGGGGGAGACAGAGAGAATCCCAAGCAGGCTCTGCACTGCCAGCTACAGAGCCCAGCGCCGGGCTCAGCCCCACGAACCGTGAGATCACGGCATGAGCCCAAACCAAGAGCCAGTGTCTTAACCCGCTGAGCCACCCAGGAGCCTCTACACAAACTGCAAAAGGTAACTCTGTACTATTATCATCAACGGAAAATCGGAAAACCAGTATCGCTTGCCATAAACACAGGTGAAGGTCAAAATCAACACAATGAAGAGCAAACAAGGTTACTAAGTTCGAACTAGATTCGTAGCTCAGAGCCTGCAGCCTGGAGCCGCTTCCCTGGTGTGTCACGCGGAGACAAGAGCAGGTGCTGTCACTGAAAGGTCAGGTGGACGCGGGTTGGAAATACCGAAGGAAAACTGAAAAAGGAAGTCAGTATCTTACTGCATGTCTCAACGTGATTTAGTTCCTGTCCATGAATTACGTGGACCTTATCCCTGCTTTACCTACATATCTGCTGCCCATATTTGGGGAACTAGTGTCCCACAGTAGAAGCTTTGGGCTTGGTGGCAAATTCACAAGCCACCAAGTCCCGCCCTCAACCCCCATCCCGTTCCAAACAGAAGAGACGGCAGCCAGGCTCCTTCTCAACCTCTGGATTTACACCCGTGGCTCTGTCTACCCCTAAAGGCTGCCACCACACGCCATCTGCCTAGAGCCCGGTGGCCACCGCGCCCTGTCCCGGCAGGCAGCAGAGGGGCAGCTGCCCGGGGCTGTGTTGTGACAGCTGCGGCAGCTACTGTTTCTTAACACCAATCCAAGCTGTGCGTCACCCGCCATGACGGGCCAGGGAGATGGGCTACAAAGACAGAATTACTGGAGAAGCTACAGAAGAAATAACAGGTGAGAGCCTCAGCTTTGAAACGGCAGGCCCGTAAGGGGGAGAGTAGGAAACGCCAGCTTTTAAGTCAGACGGACTTGGGCGCAAAGCCCCGCCCAGCTCCACGTGGCTGTGCGGCTTTGGGCGACTCATTTTCTGTGATCCCCGCGCTCTCTCTCTATAAAATGACAGTAAGACTTGCCATTCTGAATTACTAGGAGGATTAAGGACTTTACGTACGACAGGCACAGGACAATACCCAGCACGTGACAGGCATTCCATTAATAGGACATGCATCATATTTCTCTCAAGTTACTTTTCCAGATTAAAAAAAAAAAAACATGGGGCGCCTGGGTGGCTTAGTCGGTTAAGCGTCTGACTTTCGCTAGGTCATGGTCTCGCGGTTCGTGGGTTCGAGCCCCACGTCGGGCTCTGTGCTGACTGCCAGCTCAGAGCCTGGAGCCTGTTTCAGTCTATGACTCCCTCTCTCTGACCCTCCCCTGCTCACGCTGTCTCTCTCTCTCTCTCTAGAAATAAATAAAACATAAAAAAAAAAATTAAAAAAAAAAAAAAAAACCATGAAACCTGCTGACAGCACCAGCTATTCGACTAGGGTGAGATGGAAGGCTAGAAACAGTTTAGTTTACACTGCTTTTAGCTTAGACCATTTAAACAAAGGAAACCTCAAGTAAATTTTTCTTATGATCTGACTAAAGCAAAGGAAGGTTTTGCTGGCGGACAGCCACGTGTGAGGGGGTTTCACACGATCTGGCCGAAAGGCAAGGGGAAAGCAAAGGCTATGGAGGGAAGCACCAAGGGAGCCGTGTTTCCAGGAAAGACAACTACCGTGGCAAGGGGCAGGCCTGCGGCGGAGGGAACATCTCAGCTCCGGGTGGAGCCCCGATCGGCCGGCCCTCAGTAAATATTTGCTGCCCTGCCTGCGTGGTACTGCGGAACTTTCCTGAAGCCAGAGGCCAGGAAGCCCCAGTCGCCGCGTTGATGCTGGGAAGAGCCAGGAAGAGTGTACAGAAAGATGAAAAGCAATATGGAGTGGGCTAACTTGACAATACGTTACATTAAAAATAAATAAATACAGGGGCGCCCGGGTGGCTCAGTCGGTTAAGCGTCCAACTTTCGCTTGGGTCATGATCTCGCGGTTCGTGGGTTCGAGCCCCGCGTCGGGCTCTGTGCTGACTGCCAGCTCGGAGCCTGGAGCCTGTTTCAGTCTGTGACTCCCTCTCTCTGGCCCTCCCCTGCTCACGCTGTCTCTCTCTCCTAGAAATAAATAAAACATTAAAAAAAACACTTTTAATAAATAAATACACACATACATACATACATACAATCAATATAGAAAGAGCAGTCTAAAGCGACGGCTCTGCGCAGGGTGGGAAGGGGCGGGGATCTGCCCCCTGCCCTGGGGACACGTGGCCATGTCTGGAGACCCAGTCGGTGGTCACAACTGCGGGTGCGGGAGGTACGACTGGCATCTAGCGGGTACCACGCACAGCACAGCCCCACGCAGAGGAGGCCCGGCCCCAAATGCCAAGAGCCCTGAGTCTGAGACCCCAGGCTGGAGCGGCACCGCTGCAGTGACCAGCCACATGTGGCTGTGGGGCACTCAAAATGTGACTTTTAGATTGTATTCCGTTAATGAATTTAAATAGCTGCCTATGGCTGGTGTGTAACACATCAGACCGCAGGTCTGGAAGAACGGAACTCAAGCTGTTAATAAACACAGATGTCTGGGGAGCGGGTGCTAGAAGACCTGGAAAGGAAGGTATGAGGGATATTTTTGCTCTGTGTTCTAGAAACATCTAGGAGGCTTTTTTTTTTTTTTTAAACTAGGGTAATCTAAAATCTGAACTCAGGGGTGCCTGGCTGGCTCAGCTGGTAAAGCATGTAACACTTGATCTCGGCGTTGTGAGTCTGAGCTCCACACTGGGTATAGAGATTACTTTTAAAAATATATAAAATCTTGGGGCGCCTGGGTGGCCCAATCAGTCAAGCATCCAACCTCGGTTGGATCAGGTCATGATCTCGCAGTTTGTGGTTCCAAGCCCCACACCAGTCTCTGGCTTGACAGCTCAAAGCCTGGAGCCTGCTTCGGAGTGTGTGTGTGTGTGTGTGTGTGTGTGTGTGTGTCTGTCTGTCTGTCTGTCTTGACAGCTCAGAGCCTGGAGCCTGCTTCGGAGTGTGTGTGTGTGTGTGTGTGTGTGTGTGTGTGTCTTGACAGCTCAGAGCCTGAGCCTGCTGGTGTGTGTGTGTGTGTGTGTGTGTGTCTTGACAGCCTCAGAGCCTGAGCCTGCTTCTGGAGTGTGTGTGTGTGTGTGTGTGTGTGTGTGTGTGTCTTGACAGCTCAGAGCCTGAGCCTGCTTCGAGTGTGTGTGTGTGTGTGTCTCTTGACAGCTCAGAGCCTGGAGCCTGCTTCGGAGTGTGTGTGTGTGTGTGTGTGTGTGTGTGTGTGTGTCTTGACAGCTCAGAGCCTGAGCCTGCTTCGGAGTGTGTGTGTGTGTGTGTGTGTGTGTGTGTGTGTGTCTCTGACAGCTCAGAGCCTGGAGCCTGCTCGGAGTGTGTGTGTGTGTGTGTGTGTGTGTGTGTGTGTGTGTGTGTGTCTCTCTCTCTTAACAGCTCAGAGCCTGGAGCCTGCTTCGGAGTGTGTGTGTGTGTGTGTGTGTCTCTCTCTCTCTCTCTGCCCCTCCCCTGCTCATGCTGTCTCTCTCTCTCAAAAATACACATTAAAAATTTTTTCATTAAATCTTTAAAAATTAAAATTAAAAATAAAATCTTAAATCAGAATGAATGCATAAAAGGAAGCTAGTTTGCTGAAGTCTGAATGTATCTCTAGCCCTAGCAAGGCTACTGGCTGGAGCAAAGACTGGGTTGTATCAAAGGAAAAAGCCAACCCAATGTGGCAAGTTCTCTCTAAACAGAAACAGATCCTCTGATCCAGCAAGTCTACCTGGAGGGATGTATTAGATACAGACTCTAGTGTGGGTCAGCAATGGGCAAGACGCTAGGAAGCTCACAGCGGCAAGAAAGCCAGACCCTGGAGAGGAACAAATGCCCATTCAGAGAGGAAGCACCACGCAACGGACCCGCAGCAATTAAAAGAGTAAGGCAGACGCACACGCAGTCAGGGTAAGATCCAAGGCGATGAGCTGGGAGGGGAAAAAATCTTAAAGCAAAAGACATGCAATTTATTATCCTGTGCTTTAATAATAATAGCATGACAATATATAATGGGAAAATAATACTGAGAAACACACACACACACACCCCAGAACGTTAACTCCGGTTCTCTTGGGAGAAGGGGGCAGTCACGGGGGGTGGGAGAAGGGGGCAGTCACGGGGAGCGGGACCTGTCGCCTTCCCTATTTCTCCTTCAGGGTAAGTCGCTCCCCCCGGTCTCCTCCTGCTCAGCAGCGCAGCACACCTCTTACCCAAGTCTGACTCATACTGCGTCCTGTCCCCACCATGAGTCAACCATTGTGGACTCGAGTCCAAGTCCGTCACCTTTCATCCTGGGCCCTCGGTTATCGAGCCCTATCGAGCCCCTGCCTGCAGCCACGGCAAGGGAGCTCCGGAGCTCTGCTCTACTTTCCACCCACTTCCGAGCCCTCTGCAGGACTCCGCATCCGATTTCCTGGGGCAACCCCTTCCTCCTCTTCTACGCGGCCTTCAAAACCGAGCGCTTCACAAACAGAAGAGAAAGCAGTGTGTTCTACCTTCCACTTTACCTGCTTGCTTCTTTCTGGAAAACTCAAACCTACAGACACCCAGCAAGCAACATACAGTAAATACATGAACAAAAACAAACACGGGGTCCAGTGGGACAGGGCTCGCTGCGGAGCCTAGAGGCGTGGGAGGGAAGTGGCCACCCCACCTTGCCCAACATACATTCTCACGCAAGTCTAACACGACAGATCGTAAGATTCTTCATGACAAAGACAAACAGCACAGATTTTTGAAGCCCAAACCCTCAGTTTTGAAATGTTGGTAACTGATGCAATGTTTAAATTTTATGCAAAACTAAAACCACACTGAGGCAGCAGTTTTTACTTAGCATGATCACCAAAATCAAAAAGCTTAATAACACCTGTGTTGGTCAGGATGGGCAAATGGACATTTTTACAGCTGGGGTGGGGTGCAGTGTCCAAATCAGTAGAACCCAGAGGGAGGGTAACCTAGCAACAGCTCTCAAAGTTACAAATACATTCTCTTTAACCCAAAGATTCCCCTTCAAGATATTCCAGACGTCCTACCTACCACAGGCAAAGACTGATGTTCAACGCCATTCACCGTAACGCTACTTGCAGTAACAAACCATCAGAAATAACGTAGGTGTCCATCAGTGGTACACTGGTTATAACACAAGTCCAGTAAGTCTGTCCAATGAAATCCTTTAAAGCCATTTCTTTAAAAAGGGGAGGAAAATGGGGCGCCTGGGTGGCTTAGTCGGTTAAGCGTCCGACTTTCGCTTAGGTCATGATCTCGCGGTTCGTGGGTTCGGGCCCCGCGTCGGGCTCTGTGCTGACTGCCAGCTCAGAGCCTGGAGCCTGTTTCAGTCTGTGACTCCCTGTCTCTCTGACCCTCCCCTGCTCACGCTGTCTCTCTCTCTCCTAGAAATATATAAAAATATTAAATAAATAAATATATAAATGGGGGAGGAAAAAGCTTTTTATGCACTGCTATGGAACAGGCCCAGTATGTATGGTTCAGTGGAAGAAATACATTGTATTGTGTGAGGTATACTAGCAACTGGACAAAAAAGGTAGGTAGGACTTCAGCTCAGGTCATGATCTCCTGGGGATTCATGGGTTCGAGCCCCACGATGGGCTCTGTGCTGACAGCTCAGAGCCGGGAACCTGCTTCAGATCCTGTGTCTCCCTCCCTCCCCTTCCCTCTCCCTTTCTCTCTCTGCCCCTCCCCTGCTTGTGCTGTCTCTGTCTCTCAAAAATAAGTACAAAAAATTTTTTAAAAAAGCTAAAAATCTCTCTGTGTGATTTTTATCTATCTATCTATCTAAATAGATAAATGTAAAATACATGGGCCTTTTTTGGGGAAATGGTTAAAAACTCTCTAGAACGACACAGAAGAAATTGGTAGTTGGCTGCCTCGGGAGGGGGACAGGGTAGCTAAGTGGGGGGAGCTGGAGGGAGACTACGTGTACAATGGACACACTTCCGTGCCTTTTAAACAGTGAGGTGAAGTGTGTGGTGACTGCTTTTTTTCTTTTTTAACTCGCACAGCTCACGGCTTTGGGCCCCACGCCCGGGGTCAGAAGGCCGGGACCTGGTGCACAGAAGGCGGCGGCCGCCCGTGTGTGTGGAGGAGCCTCCCCTGGGCCTCAGCACCCAGGGACCCGCTGCCTTGCCTCCCGCAGCTACACTTGGTCCGGGCCATTTGCTCGCGGCTCCTAACACCACAGCCCGCGGAACCGCGTCCCTCCAGCCTCGGCAGGGTCCCTGCAGCAGGTGAGGGCAGGCCCACCAGCTGGAAGTCCAGCAGGCTGCCCTTCCAGCCAGCACTCTGACCCACCCACCCCCCAGCATCCGGGGACCTCACCCCAGGGCAGGATCTGAACCGTCTAGACAGCAGGCTAGGGAGGAGCCCCGTGACTGGGACACAGCAGAACACAGACGGAGGGTCGCCGCTCCCCTCCAAGCACGCCAGCCTCAACGACAGCACCCGCTGCCACTCGTCCCCACCGGCCACGGGCTTGGGGTCTCCGCATCCCACGCCACTTCGCCTCAACCCCGCCCGGCACTGGCAGTGCCCTCACTCCCGGGGAGGGGAACTCACTTGCCCAAGGTCATAGAGCCAGGAGGGGCCAGAGCCCAAACCACCACGCCAGGCCAGTCTTGAATCAACGTTCTCCACCCCTGAGGATCCTCCGCACCCAGGCCGGGGAGGCTGTCACCTCCTCCCGTCCGGGCCCCGGCTCTGGCCCCTCCCTGCTCCCGGTGGAGACGAGCAGCGCAGCCGCGGTGGCATCACATCACTCCCCCTTCGGGCGTGGCTTTGGCACTGAGACAGCCCGGGAGGGGAGGGGAGGCCGGGGGAGAGGTTGCCTAGGGCGCTCGCTTGTGAAAGCCGGAGGTTACAACACAGGCCCCTTGTCTCGGGAGGTCAGGTGGCCGAGCTGCCGAGGGTCACAGCACAGTGACAGTTCAGGTGGAGAGCAGCACTCACCGGGGGGCGGGGGGATGCCAGCCCGGGCTGCAGGCATCATCACTGCACTTGGCCCTGGGGTCTACACAGCTTTGTCAGGAGCTACTTACACAGGAAGGCTTTGTATTCAACAAATCTGTACAGAATACTCCCAAACACACCAAACAGGACACTGCGAGAGGTCCCACTTCCCCGGGGACAGAGGGGACAGAGGGGACAGCCGCGGGGGCTTTCTTGTGTAATGAGCATCTGCTCAACCAACCAGAGGCTTCTTCTGTGCTCCTCCTCCCTCGCCTCCCTCCCACACACATCGAGACACATAAATAATAAATCTGTGGTAAACAGAAACACATGTGATTTTTTTATTCTTTAAAGTTTTTGAGACTTCGCTTTTTTTGAGAGCGTGCATGCACACACACGAGTGAGGCAGGGACAGAGAAGGGGACAGCGAGCGAATCCCATGCAGACAGAGCTTCCACGCTGCCAGCACGGAGCCCGGAGCCCGAAGCGGGGCTCAAGCCCACGGCCCCGTGAGATCGTGACCGGAGCTGCAATCAAGAGCCGATGCTTAACCGACTGAGCCCCCCAGGCGCTCCTTTTCTTTTTTAAAAAACTTCCCCAATCTCATGCACGCACTAACAAAAGGCAAAACAAAAATGGTGGGTGAAGAAGGTCATCGACCGTATCCTGACCCTGGAACACAGGGCAACTCTGGCTTTCACAGGGCGTAAAATGGCAAAGCCCTTCCAGAAAGCCCCTTAGTAAGGCCTAGCTAGAGCCCCTGAACGTGCAGTCATCTGTCCCATTCAACCCAGTGACCTGGAGATTCTAGCCTCGTGAAACATTCTGTTCTTTTTTTCTTTTTTAAGTTTATTGTGAGGGGTGCCTGGGGGGCTCAGTCGGTGAAGCGTCCGGCTCTTGATTTCAGCTCAGGTCATGATCTCACGGTTCATGAGTTCAAGCCCTGCACTGGGCTCTGCGCTGAAGAGCAGAGCCTGCTTGGGATTCTCTGACTCTCTCTCTCTCTCTCTCTCAAATAAATAAGTAAACATTAAAAGAACAACAACAACAACAACCGTGCCTGGGGCAGGGCAGGTGCTTGGCAAATACTTGTGGGGTGAAGGAACCGAGAGCCTCTGAAATACACAAAACTCACGCGGAGTTTCCGGTGTCTCCCCCGCAGGAAGCACTGCTGTTCTGGGCTTCACCTTGCGGACTGGGCTCATCCGGTCCCAGACAGGTGACTTCCCAGGGCCCGGGGTCTGTGCCTCCCTCAGCTTTCCTTCCGTGTGTCTCTGGGGCGCCTCTGATTCAAGGGCCGGCATTCAGAATGAAAACATTTAGAAAGTGAAACCCCGGGGCGCCTGGGTGGTTCAGTCGTTTGAGTGTCTGACTCTTGATTTCAGCTCAGCTCCTGATCCCAGGGTCATGATATCGAGCCCTGCGTCTGGCTTTGTGCTGAGCATGGAGCCTGCTTAAGATTCTCTCCAACCACCCCCACCTCCATAAAATTTTAAAAATATATGTTTTAAAAGTGAAACTAAAATAAGAAACAACTTGTGAAAACATAGGGCACTGGTTAAAGCAAATTCGCCACAGCTACTCAAAGAAATAGTATGTTGCCATTAAAAATATCATTTACAAAGCACCTCATGATACAGAGAAAACAACAGGAAGTAAAAACACATGTGCTACATGGTTATAATTCATAGAACACTGTACACACAGAAACAAGGCAGGGAGAAATCAGCACATCTGACATGTTTGGAGCATCTAAGATGTCAGCATTAAGGGCAGCTGTCTTTGAAGGGAAAATTGACACTAGTGTTCTCTCCACTGATTTTTCTTATTACACCTACGCTCATTTTACAATTAGAAGACAATAAATTTTATATACCTTTACCCTTCTAGTGTGAAACTACTTAAGCAGGTGTTTGGTCGGAAAGGAAAGCCACCAGGAGGGGACCATTTTGCCAAACTTAGGCTCAGGGTTCCCACAGCTTGGCTAACCTCTAAGTTCACAGCTCACCTTCAGATTAAGAGAAGGCAGCCTCTCTCAAATAAATCATAAAAGACACAGTTCTTGTGATAGCACTGTATTCCCTCCCATGAGGATGGCTGAAATGAAGGAGACAGATAATACCAAGTGCTAACACCTAGAACTCTCCCGGCCAAAGAAGCCCAAATTAATACAAACACTTGGGAAAATTACCATCTTCTAAAGTTACATACAAATAGACCCAGGGCCCAGCAAAGCCACGTAATACATGTACCAACAGACATGTGTGAGCATTATTCTTAACAGCCCAAATGGGAAACAGCCCAAACGTCCATCAAGATGTGAAGCGGGGGGCGCCAGCGGGGGGGATTCGGTTGAGCATCCAGCTTTGGCTCAGGTCATGATCTCAAGGATTGTGAGTTCAAGCCCCGTGTTGGGCTCTGCTGACAGCTCAAAGCCTGGATCCTGCTTTAGATTCTGTGTCTCCCTCTCTCTCTACCCCTCCCCTGCTTGTGTTCTCTCTCTCTCACACACAAAATAACTAAACAGTAAAAAAAAAAAAAAAGGAGAGGTGAAGCGGGGTGCCTTGGTGGCTCAGTTTGTTGAGCGACTGACTTCAACTCAGGTCATGATTGATCATGATCTATTCACAGGATGACTACAAACAGCAATAGGGATGCACAAATCACAACACACATGACGTGGTTGAATCACGGAGCTTGTGGTGCAGGAAAAGTCAGGCTTGAGGGAGCACGTGGCACATGACTGCCACGTTTAAAGAAAGTTCAAAACCAGGCAAAAGCAAACCCTGCACTACGAAGTCGGGACACAGGGTAAGGTGCAGGGTAGGGAGCCTGAGAAGGCTCCTGTGGCGGAAGCCGGTTTTCCCGCTGGCTACAGCACGGTGTTCACTTTGTGCAAATTCGCGGAGCTGTGCATGTAGGATCTGCATACTTTTCTGTGAGTTACTGCGTAGGCATGTCTGCATGTATATGCATAATTTTAAAACTCAGCTTATTTAGGGGGGAAAGAACCCTGCCAGGTAGTGCAAGCGGTCTTACGTGCTTACTACCCGGTTGCGTGATTTATCAGGACACGACGGTGTCATTCCTTGTATGAGAGCCTCCAGGAGCCTCTAGTTTGGGGAGAAGAACGAGGGAGGGAATTGTGGTGGGGGCGGGGGGAGGGAGGTCTCCAGTTTTATATTTGGACTTTTATGGGGACTGACTATACAAAAGCTTTAAAAAGCATTCAGAATCAGTTTATTTCCTTTTACAGGGTAGACATTCTGGAAAGGGATACTCTGCACTCTCTCACCGTGAGCATGAGCAGGTCTCACACAGAGAGGGTAAGAAAGAAAATCGGAGGGGCGCCTGGGTAGCTCCATCGGTTGAACATCTGACTCTTGACTTTGGCTCAAGTCACGATCTCCCAGTTGGTGGGATCAAGCCCCCGCTTAGGGCTCTGCACTGACAATACCAAGTGCTAACGGCCTGCTTGGGATTCTCTCTCTCCCTCTGCCCCTCCCCACTCCAAATAAATAAATAAACAGCAAAGAGAAAAAAGAAAATGAGAATAAACATGTAACTCTGAAAACAGACACTATGTTTCTGAAGAATTCACAGCTATTCCGGTGATGTGAAGTTTCTAGAATCTTCCTCTCTGTCACATCATTTCTGCAAACAATCGGCCTTCACAAGTAACAGTGGAATTCACACATACTCATCTCCAAATTACTAAGTTTCACAAACCTTCAATCTTTTCCCCCTCAAAGAAACTCCGCCTGCCCTGAATAGATCTGACAAAGTCAAAGGGTAGAAGTCATCAAGACAGGTCACAAAGTGCAACTTGCTGACGCTAGTTCAAATTAAAATGAGCCTTTTAAAAAATGGAAAGGAAGTCTTTGTCATTCTAAACCGATACCTTTCTAAAAGGAAAAAGACGCTCAGTTCCTCAGTCTCCTCCCCTATAAACTAGGGCTGTCAGGAGAAACAGGAGATCCACTTAAAACTCTAGAATAGTGCTGGCCACCTGATCAGCGCATAGTGGGGAGCGACTATTAGAATTCGCATCGCATTAATTTTGCACGATCCAAGTGACATGAACCAGCAACAAACCATACAAGGCACAAAACATGGGTATGCGACTCCAGGGAACTCTCTCAAGCTAAAGGAAAAGGGGGGTGGGCGGGGAGGACAGTGCCTCCAAATGCCTCCACTTCACAGAGCACATGGTATGTGCTTGAGGTTACCTGGGGGCGGGGGGGGTGGGGTGCAGTTAGCTCAGGTCCACTTGACTTTGCAATGTGTTTACAGAGAGCTCTTGAGACTGGACTCTCTCTAAAGAAAACTCCTAAAAACTCATCATCAATTTAAAGCGAAGGCTTATTGGGGCACCTTGGTGGCTCAGTCAGTTAAGCGCCTGACTTCGGCTCAGGGCATGGTCATGGGTTCAAGCCCCGCGTCAGGCTCTGTGCTAACAGCTCAGAGCCTGGAGCCTGATTTGGATTCTGTGTCTCCCTCTCTCTGACCGTCTCCTGCTCATGCTGTCTCTCTCTCTCAGAAATGAATAAAACATTTAAAAACATAAATGACTAAAAAAATAAAGAGGTGCCTCCTATATGAGTTCGCCTGGGCGGCCATCATAAAATACCACAGGCTGCGTGGCTTAAATCAATAGAAATGTATTTTCTCGCAGTTCTGGAGGCTCGAAGTCCAAGATCAAGGTAGGGCAGGTGTGGTTACTCCTGGGGCCCCTCTCCTCGGCTCACCCGGCCCTGTGTCCTCCAGCGGTCTTTTCCTCTCACCCGCTGGCCTCTCTGTGGTCCTGACCTCCCAGGGCCCTCCCTAAGGGCCTCGCTTTCACGTACTGATGTCTTTTTAAGGCTCTATCTCCACGAGGAGGAGTCCCAGCCTGAGGCACCGGGGGTTGAGGGGCCGAGGGGGACACAGGAATCTGGGAAGGGATACACCTGGGCCCCTGACGCTTCCCAAGTGCTCTCCTCCAGCCTCTCAAGGCTTCGCGGTCACCGTGTCACAGAGCTGAGCTCACAGTGAAGAAGGAAGGTCCAAACATGAACTTCTTGCCTAACAGGTTTTTCTTCAGAGAGAAGAGGGAGAGAATGAGTCAGCCCCTGAAGGGACGATAAGGGACCCGGCCAGGCACAGTCCATGAGTCCAGTGGCTCCTACCAGGTGTGATTTGCGCACTCCCCGCCCCCTCCCCCACTCCCCAAACCCCCTCTCCCGGCACACAGGGACACTTGGTAAGTCTGGGGACATTTTTAGCTGTCACTACCAGGTGGAGGGCACCACTGGCATCCAGTGGGCACGGCCAGGGCCGCTGTTACACATCCTGCATGGGCAGGGCGCCCCCACAGCAGAGATTAGCAAGCCCCCCCCCCCCTCCCCAGCAGGGCTGAGGCTGAGAACTCCTGAGGTCCATCCTGTGTGTCACAGCAGATGGCCGGGCGGAGAGTGGAGAGGTCCTGTTGTTTGGGGAGAGCGCGGTCCTCGGGGAGGCCAGCCAACAGCCTCCTCCTCCTGGCCTCCTGGCATCCAGCACACGCCACAGAGCTCTCACCGTGGTGACAAGGGCATCCGGCCACCCTTCCCTCCCCCACAGGGAGCCTCTCCTTCCGGGGGCCCCTTCCAACTGCCTCTCCCATAATCCCCTCAAACTGTTCATACAATGGGAAAAGCAACATTAAGATCCCCCATCAACGTGGTAAAGCAGCCGTTGTTTAAAAATCATGGTTTTAAAAAGAGAAATCATATTTTTCATGGATAACGTGCCCAAAAAAAGTTTATTAGCAAAATCAGATTATCCCATCTCCTTCCCCCTTAAAGTGATATTATATTTTTAGACTCAAAGCAATATTTTAGCACAGGCGGCCGACTCCTAAATGTCAGACATGACTGGGGGCACATCTATAAACCTCATGAACTTTGAGTTCATACTTGTTGTTTTTTTTTTTTAAGTCAGTTCTGTTTCTTCATGTAAACATAGTCTCAATGGAAACTCCCTTCCCTACTATGAAGACAAAGCAAGTATCACTTGGCACAAACAGAAAGAACCATGAAAATAATTGCTAGCTTTCAGTCTCTGGCCCTGAGCCACCCAAAGTGATCTCTGGCGACGTTTCTCCGTCAGTCCTTCCAAATCACACAAATGAAAGAAAACAGACGTCAGCATCTAACTCTTTAGGTGAGAGTCCTTGATAAGAACATCACAAATAGTCTTTCTCTTTGGAAATTACGCCAAATTCTGGACAACATGCCACGTCCATTCCCAAAAGGCAGCCCCAAAATACGGCCAGAGCTCATTCGGGACCTTCGTCGTTTGTGTCTACGTAATGACTCTAAAGGAAAGTTCTATTCTGAGGAGTAACCGCCACAAGTCCAAGGATGGACTGATGGGTGCCTTAACTCTCCCTTTCAACTTGTTGCATGAGTGCCTTAGGTCAAGGTCAAATGGCCACGCATTTTCCTTGGGACTGGCACACAAGCCTCCAGGCACTGGCCTTTCTCAGGAAAGCCCCCCATTCCCACCCCAGAAAGCATGGCTCCCCTATCCACCCCTACCCTTGAGCGTCCCTGCCCGGGTATGTGAGTCCACACCCCTTGGTGTCACCGCCTCTGGGGGCGCCTGACCGGGTCCTGGGCAAGGACTCCGTAACAGGAAATGGATGGCACCAGGGCAGCTGGGCTGGCTGGCAGAGGACACAGAGGGCACTTTCCAATGGGCTGTTGCCAAGGCTTGTTCTGACTGTTCATATCCAAGAGAGCAAAGAGCTGTTTACACAGCCCTCCTCTCCACCATGGAGAGGGGAGGGGCTGGGGTCCATGGGTGTCACCGATCAGCACAACCTCCTCCTCCTTCCTGCCCCCAAACAACCCCTATACATGGTGTACCTAATGCGCTTTTTTGAGAGACAGAGAGAGACAGAGAGTGAGCAGGGGAGGGGCAGAGAGAGGGAGACACAGAACCCGAAACGCTCCAGGCTCTGAGCTGTCAGCACAGAGCCCAACGTGGGGCTTGAACTCACAGACTGCAAGATCATGACCCAAGCCAAAGTCGGACACTTAACCAACTGAGTCCCCCAGGCGTCCCTACGCTATATACCTAACACCACCTCCACCATGTCAGGACACTGAACACATACACATCCTTACTATTTGTGGTTTCTGTATTTGCAAATTCTCCTACTTCCTAAAATTTATAATCTCAAAAGTCAATACTCACAGCATCACTGCGGTCACTGATGGACAGGGGTGGGATGGCCAATCACCTGCGTCACCTCACACAGCTTCCCCAGCTGAGCTCAAACAAGGCAATGCTGCTTCCTCTCTCAGCTCATACTGTACACGCGGGTCCTTTTCACGGTCTATTTAATGCTTTGCTTTCTGTATTGGAGCCTTTGGTTCATGACATCACTATCTGGCCCCCAAGCAAAATGCACGCATGCTGTCCGGTCTCCTGACAACAGGAAGCTTGTGAGTTGCAGTGCTGTTGGTCATGAGTTCAATGTTAATGAATCAACAATGCATATTAAACACGGTGTCTGGAAACCAAAATATATCTTTACCACAAAGTAAAAGATGACCAGAGGCTTGCAGGAAACTGACCCTGCCCTCCCCGCCCCCCCGCCCAGGAGTAATGATTCAGTATGTGCTAACTCGGGGTTGGCACAAAGCCTGAATGACTTTCTGAAACATAAACACCGTGAATAACGAGAATCAACCAAGCTATAAACCGAATCCTATGTCCATCATGTCAAAAGAGAAAGGGCATTTGAACCTCACAAATTAGAAGGGACAGCTTCAGACCTTTCAGCTGAGTAAATGTATTTATAAGAAGAACTCCCGAGGCGCCTGGGTGGCTCAGTCGGTTAAGTGTCTGAGTTCGTCGGCTCAGGTCGTGATCTCGCATTTCATGGGTTCAAGCCCCGCAACAGGCTGTGGGCTGACAGCTCAGAGCCTGGAGTCGGATTCCGATTCTGTGTCTCGCTCTCTCTCTCTGCCCCTCCCTCACTCACACTCTGTCTCTCTCTCTCAAAAATTAATACGTTAAAAAAAAAAAAGAAAGAAAAACCAAGAACTCCCTACATCAACCTTGATGGTCTTCATTCATATAAACAGTGAAACCCACGTTCCTGACGGACCTGGACCCTCACACGGTGCCAAGGGCCGCCGCAAAGGTGTACTCAGCCGCCATAGCCCTGTCACTAGGTTTAGTAACGTGAGGTCTGAGATGGCTTCTGATGGCATCCGGTCCCCTGCGGGCCTTTTCCAGCTCGAGCCCTCACTCACCGAGCCCTCTACCGAGATCTAGAAAGAAGAGGAGATGGTGTCAGCCCAGTGTGAGAGTCCACGTGAGGCTCTGGAGAAGAACCCTGCCTAACGCTCCCCTGTGCCCATGATGCTACTCTGTATGCATGATCCCCCCCACCCACCAACAAGGCACCGTCCTGGGGCCCCACCCACAGAGGAGGAAGCTGAGGCACAGAGGGGAATAATACAAACAGTCAAATAACAAAACTGCTCGGTGTGACCCTGGAATCCAAACTCTTAGCTGCAAATCGACAAAGCCAGCAGCCAGTCCGTCCTAGGCATTTAAAACTGGAGTCTACAGGGGGCCCGGGACGCTCAGTTGGCTGAGCATCCGACCTTGGCTCAGGTCACGATCTCACACTTCGTGAGTTCGAGTCCCACGTCGGGCTCCGTGCTGTCAGTGCAGATCCCACTTCAGATCCTCTGTCCCTTCTCTCTCTCTGCTCCTCCCCAGCTCGCACGCTCTTTCTCAAAAATGAGTAAACATTGAAAAAGTAAAAAATTTAAAAAAAAATAAAACCGCAGTCTACAATATTATCTTTATTCTTCCGGCAGTTTTCAAAATGTGATAAACATTTCTCTATAACTTCTCCCAAATTCTCGAACCCACAGTCACGTGACAAAAAAAAAAATCATTCAGTGTTACTAGAGGGAAAAATAACCGAGGAAAACCACACCAAGGGGGCAGAGCTGACCCGAACAAGCCCTGCAACTGTCAGATTTAGCAGAAGGTAATAAGCTGGAGCCTTGAGATGCCTCCCCGACACCCAGCAGGCAGGCAGGCAGCCCTGTCCCGCCTCCACAGCCTCCAGGGGATGGGAAGGCGGGGCAGGAATGTGTCCCCCAGGCTTACGGGGTGCACCTGTCTGCACTGGCCATTGCCTCCTGCCGAAAGCGATCACCATAAATTCACGAGCGTTCTGTTCAGGAGCCCAGAGCAGGTCCCACGGGCTTCCAATCAAGACATCAGCAGGGCCGGGTTCCCCCCCCGCCCCCCCGCCGGGAGGCTGTTTCTTTGGATGTTTCCAGTTTCTAGATGCCCCCTGCATGCTGTCTCTCCCTCTCCAAGCCAGCAGCGGAGCCCTCGTGTGTGTCTCAGGTTCAGTCTCCTCTCTTTCAATGGGTCTTGGGATGATAACATCGGAGCCACCTGACTAATCCAGGGCAGTCTCCTCACCTTGAAATCATGAGCTGAATAACATTGGCAAAGTCCCTTTGGCCATGAAAGGTCACATGCTCACAGGTCCAGGGGGCCACTATCCTGCCCACCATACCTTACACGCTGTACCCTCTGGAACAATCCAGAGTGTGTATTTTACTCTTTTATGTTAACTGCTTGACTTCTTACATGAACAGCATATAAGGGTTTTCACATAAACCATCCACCAAAAAAACTCTTCACACGCGAACATGCACCTTGCGTTTAAAAATGAAAACTACCTCCTCCCAAGCTAGGCAGCCCCTAAGGTGCCGCCCCTCAGTGGAGGGAAAGAGACCAAGGCAGAGGGGGCCCAGGAGGACTTCACTTTGCCTGTGGCTCCTTCTGCTACTCACACCCCAAACTCCCCACCCTCACACTCAAATCAGATGGTTAAGACTTGATTCCATCACCCAGTGAAGATCTCTGAGCGACAAAGATCAGAAGAATGAACAGGCAGCAGTCTGAGACTGTCTGATAGGCCTCGCCCTGCCTAGACCTTCTAGAAAAGGTCCTCACCCCCAGGAGATCATAAACTGGAGACTGGCTTCAGGCACTCCTCTCAGAAAGGACTGATTGGGCACCTACTCTGTGCCAGGCTCTGGGCGATGGTGATTAAGTTGTCACCAACTGGGGACCAGGGTGTTCCCAGCGGAATGATCACACGAGCAGATGTCATGCTTCAACTGTGCAAGAAAGAAAAGGAGCAGGTGCTCAGAGGCACTCCAAGTGGGGTCTGAGCTCTGGTCAGGACCATCAAAGAAGGCGTCCCTGAGGACAGCCAGTAAGACGGAGCTGTGACAAGGTGAAGAGGGGAGAGGACGTTCCAGGCAGAGAACGGGAGGTGCAAAGGTCCTATGTCAAGAGGAAGCCTAGGAGGACATCCTGAGTTTGGTGTCGGCCAGGTTGAGGGGAGGAGTCAGGAGGGCAGAAGACTTGGTTTTCTAGTGAGGTGGCCATTGCAGCCATGGTTTGGGAGAGCTCAACCCCTACTTCTAAGGGGAAGGAGGTCCAGGACCAAGTCATGAGCAACCAGAATGTTCATGGTTGAAGATGGGCAGGAGAACTCTACTCTCACAGGGGGTATAGGAAACACCGACAAACTGTGTCTCTAAAACTCAGGGTACAATAGCCAAACTATGGATAGAGGCCAAATGTGCACCGACTGACGAATGGATAAAGAAGATGTGGTGTAGACACACACACACACACACACACACACACACACACAGGAATATTACTCAGCCATCAAAAAGAATGAAATCTTGCCATTTGCAATGACATGAATGGAGCTAGAGAGTATTATGCTAAGCGAATGAAGTCAGTCGGAGAAAGACAAATATCATATGATTTCACTCACGTGTGAAATTTAAGAAACAAAACAGATGAGTACATGGTGGGTGAGGGGGGAGAGAGGGAAACGAACCATTAGAGACTTCTTTTTTAAGGAGGCTCCATCCCCAGCGCAGAGCCCAACATGGGGCCTGAACTCATGACCCTGAGATCAAGACCTGAGCTGAGATCGAGGGTCGGGTGCTTAACTGACTGAGCCCCCCAAGAGACTCTCGAAGATAGAGAACAAACTGAGGTTGGAAGAGGGAAGTGGGGGCGGGGGGTGAGGGTTAGATGGGTGATGGGCATTAAGGAGGGCACTTGTGATGAGCACTGGGTACTGTGTGTGATGAATCACTGAATTCTACTCTACCCCTGAAAGCAAAATTGCAGTGTATGTTAACTGACTAGAATTTAAATAAAAATTTGGAAAGAAAAAAAAAAGACTGTACCAAGTACTGGCAAGGATATGGAGTACCCACAGCTGCTAATTCTAAACCAGAATTGCTTTGGAAAAAAGTTGGCAGTTTTGAAAGGTTAAGCACAGTCCTAGCATATGATCCTACCATTAAAAATACAAATAAATAAATTGGGGTGCCTGGGTGGCTCACCAGTTAAGCGTCTAACTCTTGATTTTAGCTCAAGTCATGATCTCACGGTTCATGGGATTGAGCCCCGCATAGGGCTAAGTTTGGAGCCTGCTTGGGATTCATTCATATTCTCTCTCTCTCTCTCTCTCTCTCTCTCAACTCCTCCACTCTCAACCTCTCTCTCTCACTCTCAAATAAATCAATGTAAAAAACAAAAATCAATCAGTCAATCTCAGGATAGACAGGGGGAAATGAAACATATGTCCAGAGGCATATGTCAGTGTTCACTGCAATATTATTTATAATAAGCGAAAACTGGAAATAACCCAAATGTCCATCTTGGTAAATAAACAAAATGTGGTATATCCGTACAAATGAATTTGATTAAACAATAAAAAGGAACTTTGAAATCATTGTGCTGAAAGAAACCAGCACAAAGGCAACAGACTGCTTCCATATATATGAAATTTCCCCAAAATGCAAGCCTACGGAAACAGAAAACAAATCAGTGGGACTGAGTGTAAATGAGCACGAGGGAGTTTAGGGGTGATGGAAATGTTTGAAGTCTGGGCTGTGGTGATGGCTGCATAAGCTCTATAACTTTATTTTAAAAGAAAATCAATGAATTGTATATTTCCTATATAAATATTTTATGTGAGGTACATTATGCCTCAAAGTTGCTTTAAAACAATTGGGAGAATGTGAACCCAGTCAGCTCTTTCTAAACCCAGTTCATATCTAAAAACTCCTCATCCAAATACATCAAATATCAAAGCATTCTCATCCAGTCTGGTTACAACACCCAAAGGTCAAGTCCAAGTTCAGCCACAGCACCAGCTCCCTGCCCTACGTCTCACAAAAGGGCCTTCACATACCTGGTTGGAAGTTCACGCAAAATCATTTCCCCTGATTTGGTCAGTACAGATAATGAAATGAATGACATTTTTTAAAAAAGTTTTTAAATATTTATTTTTGAGAAAGACAGACAGAAATAGAGAAAGAGAGAGAGACAGAGCACGAGTGGGGGAGGGGCAGAAAGAAGGGAGACAGAATCGGAAGCAGGCTCCAGGCTCTGAGCTGTCAGCACAGAGCCCGACACGGGGCTCGAACCCACGAACCGCGAGATCATGACCTGAGCCGAAGCTGGACACTTAACGGACCCGGCCCTCCAGACCTATTCATCACTGTCAGCCCCAGCAAACACTAAGGTGTAATAAGTGCTTACTGTTCTAAACTTTACATGGATCAAATCTCTCAAACAACCCTCTGGGGTCTCCATAATTCTTGCTACTTTATAGATGAAAAAATTGAGACCCAGAGAGGTAAAATCATTTTCCCAAAGACAAAGGGCGAGTTGGCGATGGAGCCTGGGCTTGAACCAAGGTCTTGCATTCCAGAACCACGCTCCTAAGAACAAATCTCTGGTGTGTCACCAGGAAGGGAACATTGAGCCAGCGGGCAAAGCACGTGCGGTCAGAAGACAGCTTCCAGCAATGTGGTGCACACGCCGTGTTTCCTCACCAGGGCAAGGATTTTCTCAGCATCAGAACGCGGTGATTTTCTCACGAGAGAAAAACAGCACTGGGGCCACAGGATTCCTTCAGCAAATAAAGCGCGTGTCTTGGAAACATGCAGAGTGACCCCAGCGTTCATTACACTGTCTCCTGGGGCTCACGACACCTATGTTTTGGGTGTTTTTTTTTTAAGTTTATTTTTTTTTTAATGTTTTTTTTTTTTTTTTATTTCTAGGAGAGAGAGAGACAGCGCGAGCAGGGAGGGTCAGAGAGAGGGAGACACAGACTGAAACAGGCTCCAGGCTCTGAGCTGGCAGTCAGCACAGATCCTGACGCGGGGCTCGAACCCACGAACCGCGAGATCATGACCTAAGCAAAAGTCGGACGCTTAACCGACTAAGCCACCCAGGCACCCCTTAAGTTTATTTTTTACTTTTGGGGCGGGGGAGGGGCAGAACAAAGGAGACACAGAATCTCAAGCAGGCAGGCTCAGTGCCACCAGCACAGAGCCTGATGCAGGGCTTGAACTCGGAAATCCTGAGATATTGACCTGAGCAGAAATCAAGAGTCCAACACTCAACTGACTGTGCCACCCTGGCACACCCCTAGTTTGGGGTTTAACCATAAAATCACCAACCATTTGGGGCGCCTGGGTGGCTCTGTCGATTAAGCGTATGACTTCAGCTCAGGTCATGATCTCGTGGTTTGTGGGTTCAAGCCCCACGTCGGGCTCTGTGCCGACAGTCGAAGCCTGGAGCGTGCTTCAGATGTGGTCTCCCTCTCTGCCTCTCCCCTGCTCATGCTTTGTCTCCAATCTCTCAAAAACAAATAAATGTTATAAAGAAAAAGATAATCACTATATCATCATATGATAGGCTATTTCTGCTACCTGATTTTGCCTAACTGTAGCCTAATATACGGTTAAGGCAGAGTAAGCGATGCTATGATGGTCAGTAGGTTAAGTGTAGTAAACGCACTTTCACCTTAAGATATTTTCAACTTGCAATAGGTTGATCGGGATGTAACCCCTTGGAAAGCAGGGAACCATCTACGTTAGTTTCCTCTTTCTTTAACTCCTCCCTCGTTATATTTCAGGGCGACTCTCCAGCACTCTGCTTCCAAAAGTGTTTCCGAAACCAGCTTCCCACCTTGAGGTAGCTACTCCTAAGAATGCAAATGAGAACATGTACACAATTGCGTGGCTCTCCTGACACATGATTTGAATATGAATCTGTGTCAATGTTTAGGAAATCAATTAGCTCCAAAGTGGCAAATTCTAAAAGGGGCTGTGATAACTCCATTCCAACACCAAACAGAAAAATTATGTCCTGTCCATACTGCTCCCTTTGAGCCCCCATAGTAACAGTGCATGTTTCTCTCATGGTTAATTGTCACTTTTAGTGAATTATCTACATTCTTCTCTCAGACACTGCATCAGGAGTTCTCAACTATGACGGCCGTTAAAATCATCTGGGGGGATTAAAAAAAAAAATAGAACAGATACCCTGGTCCCACCCCAGATTATTTCAAAGGTCTAAAGCGGGGCAGGGACGGTAGTTAAGCTCCCGGATGGACTGCCAGCCGGGGTCAGGCGGCCCGCACGTGTGGGGCACCGCCTGTTTAATCCATCTTTGTATCCCAGCCACCTGGCACTGCCCGTGCACACAGGAATCATCTCATAATTGTTTTAAGCGCAAATATCTAGAGGGCCTGAGTCCACTGAGGACAAATTTATGATTTACTGAGGCTGTTTACTGCGCGTGTACACTATCCAGGCCTAGAGCTCAAGCTAATGATCCTTCTTTAGCCTTAAACCAAGGGAGAAGAGCGAAGGAAGGGATGGAGCGCTGTCTCTCTGTCTGTCTGTCTGTCTGTGAGCCGAATGATCCTAAGTTCAATCTCCATTTTGCAGCATCTTCCCAGCAATCCTTAACCTCACTGAGCTCGGTTCCTCCCCTGTCTTACATCAACCGGGCCTCCGGAACATTCAAGGAAGACGAGGACAAAGACCCCACAAAATGGCAGCTAGCCTGTCTTTTTTTTTTTTTTTTAATTCCTAGGACACCTGATGAAGCAAGCAACCCTAAGGGCTCCCCCTCCCCACCTCCCGCACCGAGCACCTGGCTCCGCAGAGCCGCGGCCACAAGGAAATGCCCAGGGCCGCCAGGATGTTCAGGGAAGGGCGCGTCCAAGGCCGCAGCCCCGCCCCGCCGCCCGCCTCAGCCTTCAGGGGGCGTCAGCCTCACCTGGGCAGCCTGGGAAAATGCACATTTCCAGGTCCCACCCGCCCCCGCCCCAAGAACCCCGATCCGAGGGCCTGGGAGGCGCCAGGGAATGTGCAACCTAACCAGCCAACCCCCCCCAACCCTTACCCCCAGGTAACTGTCGCAGGCGATGCCACCGTCCCTTACAAGTCAGCAAGTCCCTGCCATCTTCCCAGCGGGGCAGCAGGGCGGAACCCACACCCGCCGCTCCCGCTCCCAGACGGGGAAACCCACGCCCCGCGCGGCCGTGGGATCGGCCGGGGCGGGAGGGCCTGGGGACGCCGTGCCTCACACCGTGGGGGGCGGGAGGTTCCCGGGTCCTCCAGCGGCCGCCCCGCCCAGCCTCCTGCGGCCGCCGGCCTCAGATCCACCCGCCTTCCCTCCCGGGGCCGCGACCCCGAGGCGCGGACACCCCCGCGGCGGCTCTGCGGCGAGGCCGCCCCCCGCCCCAGCCCCGCACCAGTCGGCGCGGCACCCGCGGGCTCCCGAGGGCCGGGCGGGCGCAGACGCGGTCTGCTGGGACCCAGGGGTAACGACAGGGATAATCAGGAAACAATGACACGGTGGAAGCCACGGCCGCTCCCAGCTCCGCGCGCGGGCACCGGCCGGGCTTCCCGGGGTCCCCAAAGAAAGGTGGGCCGGGGTGCGGGGCAGCCGCGCCCGGGCCCCGGAGGACGGGACCGCGCCGGGGCGCCGGCCGAGCTGCAGCCGCGACCACCCGCCCGCCTCCCCGCCGGCCGCGCGCTCATGGCGCCGGGCGCGGCCGACCTGTCAGGCCCGGCCAGGCCGCCCCGGCGCCCGCGGGCCCGCCCGCTCCCCGCTCACCCGGCGCGGGGCCTGCTGTCCATCCGCTTCTTCTGGCGCACCGGCTGCAGCGGGATGTTGTCCGTCATGTCGCCCGCGCCGCCCGCCTTGGCCGCCGCGCCCCCCGCGCCGCCTGGGCCGCCGCCCGGTCCGGCCTCCGCGCCGCCGCCCGCCGGCGCCGCGCCGCCC